>JAUESO010000087.1:0-214028 GCA_030914385.1 Drosophila antonietae | reverse complement strand
AAAGCTGAATGCTATGAGTGGAGCAGTGCAAGTAGCATTTAGCATAACTTCAGACAGCGCCGTATGGTTGACAGCTGTTTGAGCAAACACGCTCTCCCTCTCCCTCTCTCTCCAACTATATGCGTCAACGAGGTGGACAGAATCAGACAGCCGTGCTCCAACTTTAGTTTATTTTGACCGGCAGCAGGAATTTATGTAAATAATAAAGCGAAAGCATTTTGAAGAGAACGAATATAATTTTAAATTTCAACTAACTTTCCAGTAAGGACAAAGAGCAGCGCACAGAATTCAAGTGAGTGTAAATAGCGAGCGAGCAAGCGACATTATTGAGGTTATGTCGAATGCTGTTGTGGCCAAAAATAATAAAAGGCATATCTCTATATATATTTATACGCATATATTTTGCAGCGACAGCAGTCAATATGCCACCTAAGAAGCACGATGAACCTGAACGCAAGCCGCTGGTCGGACGCATTGGCACTAACCTGCGCATCGGCATCGTCGGCGTGCCCAACGTTGGAAAGTCGACGTTCTTTAATGTGCTGACCAAGAGCGCCGCGCCGGCCGAGAATTTCCCCTTCTGCACCATTAAGCCCAATGAGAATAAGTATTCCAATTACCATGAGCCGCTGGCCATTGCAATTTGCGTTGCCTCCAAATAATTGTAATCAATGGAAGTTTTTTTTTTTTTTTTTTTTTTTTTTTTTTTGTTGCCTTTGCGCGATTGCCTTGTCGCAGCTTCCATCAGTCGCTTCTAAGTTGACTGCCGTCGCGTGGGCGTGTCCCAATCTCGGCAATTTGCCAGATCTAGTTGCAGGCTAGTAAGATTCCACAGCCAGCAGCTGCTTCGTATGCAAATTACGCGCAGCCCATTTAATTTGAGCGACTTCATTTTGAATGCTCGCGGGTTCCTTTTTTTTTCGTTTCTGATTTTATAAAAATTATAGAAAATTGCAATGATTGGCGCTGTGGCCAGGGCAGTGCCTGGCATTGACTGCCCGTCCCAAACTCCCCAATTACAATACCAATACAAGTCAGCTAACATGCGCTCTCCCTCTCTCTCTCTCTCTCTCTCTCTCTCTCTCGCTCTGTTTCACTGCCTTGCCTTACCCATACGTCGCGTGCCCGTGCCCGATGATCGCTTCGACTTCCTCGTGGACTACCACAAGCCAGCCAGGTGAGTGTGTCGCATATTGAGTGTCAAACAAGAGTGCGCAAATAAATATATATATGAATATCTGATTTCCCTTTCTTTATGTAGCGTTGTGCCCGCTTACCTGAATGTGGTGGACATTGCTGGGCTGGTCAAGGGTGCCGCCGAGGGACAGGGCCTGGGTAATGACTTTCTTTCGCACATTAGTGCCTGCGATGCCATTTTCCATTTGTGCCGCGCCTTTGAGGATCCGGATGTGACGCATGTGGAGGGTGAGGTGGATCCCGTGCGGGATTTGAGCATAATTGCTGAGGAGCTGCGGCTAAAGGATGAGGAGAAGCTGCTGCAGAATCTGGACAAGCTGGAGAAGGTGGTGGCCCGTGGTGGCGATAAGAAGCTAAAGCCCGAATATGACTCCATGCTGAAGATCAAGGACATCCTGGTCGACCAGAAGCGTCAGCTGCGCTTTGAGGACTGGAATGCTCATGACGTGGGTAACGACTGATTTTATCCGCTGTCCTGTTTTTCATCTTTCGTCTCTCTCTCTCTCTTTTAGATCGAAACATTGAACAAGTACTTGTTCCTGACGTCCAAGCCGGTCATCTATCTGGTTAATCTGTCCGACAAGGACTTCATACGCAAGAAGAACAAATGGCTGCCCAAGATTAAGGACTGGATTGACAAGAACGATCCGGGCGCTCTACTCATTCCCTTCTCGGGCGCCTTCGAGCAGCAGCTCAGTGAAAAAGACGATCTGGAGCGCAAAAGCTACGAGGAGGAGACCAAGTGCAAGAGCCAGCTGGAAAAGATCATCATCACCGGCTACAAGGCCCTCCAGCTGGAGTACTTCTTCACAGCCGGCCCCGACGAGGTCAAGGCCTGGACAATACAGAAGGGCACAAAGGCCCCACAGGCCGCAGGCCGCATTCACACCGACTTCGAGAAAGGTTTCATTATGGCCGAGGTGATGCACTTCGACGACTTCAAGGCCGAGGGTAGCGAGTGGCCGCCAAGGCGGCCGGCAAGTACCGCCAGCAGGGACGCAACTACACGGTCGAGGACGGCGACATCATTTTCTTCAAATTCAATGCCGGAGCTGGTCTAAAGGATGCCAAGAAGAAATGATGTGCCTACATTATCATGCTGATCATCCTGTACATGAATTTAATTCTATATTCACAACTATTTTGCTTTGCCTGATGCCAAATGCTATGCTCACACTCACATGTCCCAAGTAAAAATGCATTTGATTTTTTTTTATGACTCAAATAGTTGTGATTATTATTGGTAAATTTAAACCAAGTCCGAGGGAGAGGTTGGGGCTCTTCTCGACAAGTCAATGTAACTTTCCTGGATTAATCGATAATAGCATGGATCGATTTCAAATTAAAACAAACAAAATTATAATGTTGTCAATATAATTCCATCAACAAATATGCATATACATACATATATTTAATTTTAGTTGGCGGTTCATTGACTAAATATAGCAGAAATTCAACACATCGAACGGTGCCAATTGAGTAGAAACTTCTATTGGTGACATTGTGAAAAACAGATGACTATCGAATAGTCGCAGTGCATTCATGTTTGCTTCATTATAAGTGTTTCTGATCTAGTTGTTTGCCCAATATCACTAACCATACAACCACTAACTAACTAGTGATACAACACATAGACTGGACAACTGTGTTGTATGGTTAGTGTCAATGAGGAAAAAATTTTGTAAATTATTTATAACACCATTTGGCATAAGACAGACTAATTATTTTCTTTCAAAATATTAGTTGATCTCAAAGTTTTATGACAACACACTTAACAAAGGCATTCTTTATTGCTTTTATAGAAATTAACAGTTTAATCCTATTAAAATTAACAGTTTAAACCTAAAATATAGGTTAACATATCTTTTCTCGTGTCTTTCCATAATAACTATTGATATGCAATGTCATATCTAATACTTATCGATATGCAATTCATTTGGACTCTGTTAGCGCGTTATTCGAATATTATAAAATTTCTCAATAAATATATAATGGAAGATTAAAAAAAAAAACGTTTACTGTTATTTATTATTATTTTTAACAAATAAACTTGTAGTATCGCGGTCGCAAACAGCTCCGTGAATCCACAAATTTATACGGATACAGAAATACAGTTGTGATATCTTTACATTATTCGCCCAAAGTAACATAACCGTTTTAGATATTTAACAGCGGTTGTAACATAGCTTTTTGAGTAAAACATACCTGACAGCTTTTGGTAATTGTGTGCTTACGGAAATGGATACAAACACCAAACGAACGAGCAGAAGCCATTTACTCTCTAATTTTATACCTATGCGTTAAATTCAAATTAAATTTTTTCAATAGGTGTGCCAATTTGTTAGATTGCTTAATGGTCCGTAACAAATGTTGTGGAGAACACTTCCCTAATGGAAAACGTTTAAAACCCCATTATGATTTCATTTAACTGATTGGCCTAAAAGTATACAACAAATTTTCTTCAAAAGAGTTTTGTAGCTCAAAAATGTATTCAGAAGCTATTTTTATTATTATCATTATAATTATATATATACTATTACTTTTAATTTTAATATAATTTGTTAGGATATACTGTCTAAAATATATATGTAAAATAAGTAAGGATGGCGCAGTTGGGTGCCACTATCTCCATGATACTCGTTCACTTACGTTACTTCAGAAATCATAAATTTCCGGCTCAGCAATGCAAGGGTATAAGGTATTACTTTCTTCGTAACTTGATTATTGGTAATATTAATTCGGCCAGTCTGTTAAT
The DNA here is from genome assembly GCA_030914385.1 of Drosophila antonietae. Classification (NCBI taxonomy): domain Eukaryota; kingdom Metazoa; phylum Arthropoda; class Insecta; order Diptera; family Drosophilidae; genus Drosophila; species Drosophila antonietae. The sequence continues at coordinate 210,076 of JAUESO010000087.1, read as the reverse complement.
GTGGCTCCATTTCCATTTCTCTGTTCCTTCCAGAACTACCAGAAACTATCGCCCGTTACATTTACCACAGTGCACCACATATTACTCTTTACTTATTTTCTTAATTGTTCGCTCATACTCAGTCCTAAGAACCTTTAATATTCATTTTTAAATTTTTTCAATTAACACTTTCTATTTTGTCATACTTTCAATAGTATCACTGACCATGCATGGCTGTGAATTGGGGAATAGCTGGCCGGTCTTGCAAATAAAACACCCCCATTGGGTTGGTGATATTATTGATAATTTAAATGTTTTGCACTTTTTTTAGGCTTTATTATTATAAAATTATATTTGTTTTAAGCTTGTTAGTCTAGTTTTGTCAACTACTTAATTATATAAAAAAAAATAAAATAAAAATATGTATGTATACATAATATCCTAATATCAGAAGTTTGTCTTAAAAGAACTCCAAGGTACAGTCATTAGCTATTAGCCATTAGACATTAGATAAAAATTAAATATACAATTATATTGAAATGATGCACACACTATATATATATAAATATAATGAGTTCTTTTAAGACAAACTTCCGATATTAGGATTGATAGAATATCGTGGATCGATGTCAGACTCAACTCAGCATGCTGTGGTCTATCACAGGTTGCTTATCAAAGCCTAAAGAAATTGCTGACCTGAAGGAATGACAATTCGTGTTGTTAATTCAATGCAAGAGCTCCGGCTGCTGCTGGCAGGGATTGCCTGTGCCGCGACTCTGTCACGGATCCCTAATTAGCTGTTGAAATGTTTTTTAGCAGCTGGCGAAACAATTACTTACTTTATCTGGAGAAACGGCACGTTTTCGCAGTTGCCATTGGCATAATTCCAGTGGTCCAGGGGCCAGTGGCAATTGCAGGACGCCTTCTCTAATGCCCGAATCAAAGCGTTTCTCCGGGTGTGGCATTAAGTTAAATGGCTACATGCTGCTCGCTCCGTCCGTTGCGACGGATGCGGAGGACGACTCTGACGACATCTATTTGACACTGACACTGCCAACTTCAACCCGACATCGACATGGACAGCGAGGACGATGGCGACGCAATCTACTGATTCGTATTATTGTCACGTTTATGCCTAGATTGGGATTTGATATTTCGTAACTGGAGCTCGAGGTGCATGCGGCAGGGAATCGCTGCTTGCATTGTTGCTGGTCAGTTAGTTAGTTTTTCGTATCTTTTTTTTTTTTCTTTCTATATTTAACTGCTCGGTGCACTTTTTACGTGCAATTAACTTGGCCTTGTGCACGGGTTGACCTGAGCTGGGCTGGACAGGCCAAAGTTGAGAGAGAGAGAGAGAATTTGCTGAGATACCGAGAAGTATTCGTAAATGAATAATGAATGCAATTCAGCAAAATTCAATTTCAATGCGTCACTTAATCGGGCGTCGCTCATTAATTTATGACAGTCATTTTTAACGCTTTGCTGGCTACCAACACTGACGACGATGTAGACGTTAGCTTACGCCCCCGCCCCCGTCCACGTCTCTGTCGCTCAGTGCCTGCCAGTGACAGCTGATGTGACCCTAAGTCCTGCACCCCCGCACGTTCCGCCCACTTGGCAAGCCATACGTCAAATATTCAATGCAATTTTTCAATTGAATTGAATGAATTTTTGAATCGAGTGTATGAATGCCGCCTGACAAACGGCAGGGCAATCAAACACAACGACGCTGCCGCTGCCGCTGCCGCTCCTGCTGCTGCTGTCCTCAGCATTCATTCATTCATTCTTCGCCACGCCCCGCTCAATACTGCGAATGACCAACTTTTAATGCAGTCTGCAGCAGCCCAGAGATAACTATGCGCATATATTCATACATATGTAGATTTTCAGCCGATCCATTAAGAAATAAATATATATGTCGCTCGGCGAGTCAGGTTGAGCTGAGAGACAATTTTGAGAAATTTGCTTTTCAAGCATCATTTGCTTTGTAAATATCTTAATGCTGCTGACTGCCTGAGCATTATTTGTTAACTTCTACGAATCATCTGGTTTCAAAGAAAACCTTTATTTGCTGGAGTTCTTATTTTAAGATTTTTGCTTTTGAAAATTAGATTTCGGTTATATTAGTTTTGTAAAAATGTGTGACTGACATAATAAATAAGAGTTATTATAAATAAATAAGAGTTATTCGGGTCAATGCTCACGTTCTACTCATGAGAGAAACAGAAGAGAAGCATACTCACATGCTCTTACTCTGAGCAAGAGAAATTTATTTGTTCCGTTTCTGTCTTCATCTGAGTGTTTTGCGTTGAGCTATTCGCGTTATACTCTTTTAAAGAGACTTATTTCGTGAGTTATACGATAGACCCTGGCTCTCTGAGATTTATTCGGAGACGAAAATTCCAAAATGTCAATGCTAAAAATGTTGAGCTGCCCTGATTTCAATTAAAACGTCCTTGAATGACATTCATGGAAAAAAAGTATAAAAACTTGTGAATTTATTTAATTTATTCCACAGGCACAGTCGAAGTACTGTCCAAGGGTAACTGCTGCCAAGATCTGTATGTATCTCTTTGTTTGCGTCTTCATCTATGAAGATGATGAAGATCTCTTTCACTTTGGCTGTTGCATTTTGCCCAGCGCTCAAGGATCGGCACACATACACTTATACAGATGTTGGCAGACAGCGCTCACGAATGCAATCTAATTTAAAGTTTTCTAGCCGCGCGAATAAAACAAATGCACTAGAAGTGTTAGGAGGCAGTCGGCAGTCGGGAGGCGTTCGTGCGGCAAAAGGAATGCTGAGAATAGGAAGCGAATACCATGCTGCAATTTGTTATCTCAAAAATGCAAAATTATGAGTTTATATAAAAGTTTCGCCGCGCTGCTTTGGTGGCTAGGAAGTGCCGCCACGGATGCTGGATAATAATTGTGCCTTTCCGCCAAATGTGAACGTAGCAGAAGGAACACAAAAAAAAAAAAAAAAAAAAAAAGAAGAAACAAACTGAGGAGTAGAGAAGAAGTCCTCGTAAACATAAACATTGTAGCTCACACCGTGAGCCACACTCAAACATAATTTAAGTTAGCGGGGGACAATCTATTACTTTCACAATATAACTTGGCAAATTGCTATAAAAATACTTAAGCTCAAAGGGGACTATAGTATTAAAACTAGCAACAATCCGCTCATAGGATTCCTGATAAAGGGATGCCCTGTAAACAGCTTTGCAGTTACTCTACATTTTCTCTGTTCTCCTCATATCCTGTCGCATAGCTGGAAGCTGCGCAACAATCTCTCTTCTACTTTCTTTCTCTTTGCTTTTCTCCCATATTTCCTCTGTCTGGCCTATATCTCTTTCATTTTTATTTTATGTATGTATCTCTTTTTCTGTGTCTCTGTCGTTAATATTATGTCATTTCTCTCTCTCACTCTCTCTCTCCCTCTCTGTTAACTTCTTATTACTCTTCTTCTTCTCTCTCTCTTTCTCTATTCCTGTCTTTCTCTGTTCCGCTTTCCCTCTTAGTTCTAGTGTTAAATCAAGGTCTAGTTCTGTTTTTTGAACTAATACTAATTCTAGTTCCAATTCCAGTTTCGGTTTTAGTTTTTAATTCAAGTTCCATTTCCATTTCGGTTTTTAGTTCCGGTACAGCTTAAAATTATAGTTGCAGTTCCAGTTCTGGCTCTAGTTCCTGTACAGATTAAAGTTTTAGTTGCAGTTCCAGTTGAAACACCATCTCTAGTTCCACTTCCAGTTCTAGCTCTAGTTCTACTTCTAGCTTTCAGCTTCACTTTTGGTTACAGTTGATCACTATAGTATATGCCGCTAAATCGGTGTTTGCGCCCATAGTGCATTGGTCAGCGATGCACTTTGTTTTTGCCAAAAAAAAAAAAAAATTTTTTTTGTGTATGTGCTGCGTTGGTGTGTATGCGAGGGTTGTTTTCGCGGAGCAGGTCAATTACGATCTATAATTCGATGTGTGCGTTTGTCAACAAAATTTGATAACAATGTGCAGCTGAAATTAATTTGAATGTAGCTAAATTTAAATGTAGTATATTATTATAATAAAATATTTAAGTAAAATACAAATATGAACTTTTTTATTAATTTGGCCAAATAACCCATGATACAAATCTAAATATAATAAAACAATTAAGAAAAGTCCAGACTTCTTGATCATGCGATCCCCCCACCCTTTGCTTACTTGTTATTACCAGATTTCTTCGCTTCTGTATATGCAAAACAAAAACTACATGCAACTACACGCACGCACATACACACCCATTGATATACAATATACATACATTCACACAAACAGACAGGCAGACATACACAGACAGAGGAATAGGCAGACAAACATAGAGACATACAGTTAGACAGACAGAGGGACAGACACGCAACACAGACATACATACATATAAAAGGTCACACAAACAGAGCGACACACAGACAGACACACAGTTATAGAGACAGACAGACGGACAGACATAGGGACAGACAGATAGACACACAGACAGACACAGAGTTATAGACACGCAGACAGACACACAGAGTGACAGACAGACAGTGTGACAGACGGACGGACAGACAGACATGGCTATATCAACTTTTTTTTTCTGCTGATCAAGAATATATATACTATATAGTGTCATCCACGCCTCCTTCGGCCTGTTATATACATATATCGACTCTGCTCGTCGCCCTGATCAAGAATATATATAATTTATATGGTCATATACGCCCCATTCTGCCTGTTAATTACATTTATCAAAACCATAATAGTTTGATTTCTTATTTTCAATCAGGTTATAATTAAAAGCAAACACAAAGCAAACACAAAACAAACACACAAAGCAAAAACATATACAAAGTTTTATAAATGAGGATTTTAGAAATAAGTCACAAAATAACTCTATGCGTGAAAGAGTAAAAGTATTACTCGCAAAATAACTCTTTTAAAAAGAGGAATTGCCTGAATTCCTCCATGCCAAACACTCAGACTAGGAGTGAAAAAAACCAAAAATATCTCTCCTACTCAGAGGAATAAAGTTTGTGTGCGCCTTTTTTCTGTATCTCTCAGAAATGAATGAGACAAGTGAGTCGGGTAACTGTTATTCGGGGTCTCTGAAAAAAGCACATAATAGAGAGACGTGTGTGGGTCACACAAGTCGTGTGTGTGTTTTTTTTTTTGCGTCTATGCTTTTACTCACTTAGTTAACTTATTTAATCAATATGTTGTTTTACAAGTAATAAAGTTGCTTGATATGACGAAATTCCAATATCTATCATTTGCTCGACTAAAGCAAAGACTAACTGAGAGCTAATAAATGCATATACATATAGTCACAGCCACAGCCACTTGGCCCATCTAAGGATGGGCTGATCTGATAACCTAACAAGGCCAAGAGCTAAAGGGCAGAGCCACTTTGACTGTAAATCATAGCAAGCGCATTACAAGTTGCAGAGATTAACAATGCCTCGAACTCCAAACAGCTCTCTAGCTGTCCAATTACCACAGCTTCACAGCCAGCAAGTGGAAGAGCGAGAAAGAGAAAGGGAGTGAGGAAAAGAGGGTACTCAAGTCCCTATTACGAGATACCCTAAAGAATGCTGAATGAAGGAACTGAAGTAACAATGTTTCTATGTCTCGTGCAGCCCCGCGAGCGGTACAATGGAATTTATTTATTGAATAACTTTGACCCTAGATGCACAATCTAAATATAGTTTCTAGAGCGCAATTACTGAATTTATGCACAAGTTGGAGTTTCTACTATTTGAAATTAAACTTATCCATTTACGAAGGGAAAGATTATATTGTGTCTTTTTTTCTCATTAAGCCATAAGAACGTAAAACATTTTTCCCTTATTACAGCTAGTTACTTAAAATTTTGAATACATCTTATATACATATGTACATATATCCTCATCTAATAATATGCTTACATTTTCCTGAATTGGTTTATATCTTCAAGTTTATATCTAAAAACTTGACAATCCGATAATTGATCTACTGTTGACCTGAGAGTATTGTTGATGTCTTTCTGAAAGCGTAGCACATCTCTGCGGGTGTGGAAAATCAGAAAAAGCTGTAGCGGTTAAAAAATCAAAATATAGCCACTAAGTTACCATTAATATTCTTTATATATTTGTCAAGTATTATATATCATTTACATAATAATAGTAAATCGGATACAAGAACTATTTTTTCTATCAGCTAGAGCTCCGAAATGGAAGCTGAGTTGAGTTAGTGCAGATACTTGCCTTTACCAGGAAAGAATTTCAAGTGTTTTTGATCCCTTAATGTGTATTATGCAATTGATAAAGCTCTACTCCCATGTTCTTACTTGATTTGCTTTTAATTATGTGGGGCTTATAGCAAAGTAAAGACTCAGAATCAGCCTTAAAAATTTTAGATATCGATTTTTATCGATAAAATGGGATGAGCTATCGTAAGCGATAGAAAATATGTATATATACATATATTATCTGAGATATATAGTATTTGGCTTTTGTAGCAAACTCCCGATTAAGCCAATCAATCTGCCCTACTTTATATGCTCTGCCTGTTGATTCAATTTAAATTTGTGGAGCTCTTGCTTGCTATTTTTTTGCTAGCATATTAATTAGTTTTATTAAAAGGAATGCTTGGACGATTGAAGAGATAAGCGGACGAAACAAGAGTTATTAAAATTTCATACATATATTGCAAGGCTAAAAGAATTTAGAAATGAGTTAAATTAAGCACAATTTTGATGGACAACACTTAAAGCAAACTTATCCTGCCAAGAAGCACTCTCGCAGGATGATTAGTTTAGTAGTTAAACACGAGCAGGAAATGAGCAACCGTTGACAAATATTTGTGTAACGTATAGAGTGAATGAGTGAACGAGTGAAACTCGAATTAATGTGAGCTTTATTTGATTTTGTTCTTGTCGCGCTGCCTTTGGATAATTTTAAAGGCAAGCGTGACTTTCTCAGCCTGATGTGTTTCTTGTTGTTATTCTTCTTTTTTTTTCGTTTGTTCGTTTCTTGCTCCGGCAGCACACTGTGCTCCTTGCCCGGCCCTAATGTGAACGGCAGACGGCGTCATCTGGTGCCTTATGATTTAATAAAGTTGCAAGTGTGCACAACCGCCGCCACGTGGGACACACACACACGTACGTAAATATACTAGCAGGAGCAGCAGCCGTACACATTATCAACGACACCAGCTAGCTAGCTCCGCCGTGCTGGCCTTTTTCCCGGCTGCTTTTCAGCCAGCCATATTATCTTCCTGCCGCGCATGTCGTCGCAGAAAGTTGTCTATGCTCTGACGATGTCGTCATCGTCGGCGGGATATATTAAATTGTGTTAAAACACTTGCGCTTTACATGTCCCCAACTCTCCAGTTCACCAGCTCACCAGCTCTCCGTCTCTGTATGCCTGTCGCTGTGCCCGCCTCGAGCTGTCATCATTTCCCGCATGCATATCGAGAGAGCATCTCTCCCTGGTTCTGTGCAATGACGCTTGCTTTGCCAAGAAACTGACTTTCATCTGCAGCTCCAATGCATTTTCTTTTGGACTTTTTTCGGTTTCTTTATGTTTTGCGTTTAATTTCCGTCAAATTAAAACATATGTCACACGTTTCTGAACATCGCCAGCCTATCGCACTTAACTTATTGTGGAGCAACAGCAGCAAAAACTAGAACAGACATCGTTATTTCATTTCTCTGGAGGGACATATTTTCGACCACGGTTTTAGTTGCAGTTACCCAGCTAGCCATATAGCTGCGGCAGTCTCTTTCTCTCTCTCTCTCTCTCGCTCACTTTTTTTTTTTTTTTTTTAGCTGTAACGGTAGACAACTGTAAATAAATGCATTAATCCATTTCGGTCCACGGCTTGTGGCTCCCGCCGGAGCAACAGTAGCAGGAGACGGCACAGCAGCCAGTACATGGACTTCGAAGCGCTCTACACCTCGCTTCATAATTAAAAGCTGCACTCCGAAATTTTTCAATAACAGCTATAAATCAGGCATATGGATACCAAGGGAGGTGGCTACACATAAATAACTTCACATACACACGAACACACACACGAGCACATACACATACACACACACACACACACACTGCTGCACTTGTACAAGCACGAACACACAAGCTAATAGCAATAGCTTTCACATAACAGACTCAGGTTTGGCACGTATCGCGCTGCCAGTGGCTCCATCGATGGCCCAGCGAAGCGTGAAACGCTCCAATTGGCTCCTCATTAGTTACGCCACTGATATTTTGAGCATTAAAAGTTGTTTTAGATTAACTCTGGCACAACAAGTGCAAGTCCTCCACATACATATATATATGTATATATTTATACATATTGATGGGCTATAAAACGTAACAAAAACAGGGTATATCAGGAGAGTGCAACAATTGAAGTTGGCACTGACAGAGATGTTGTTTACGAAATATATTCTTTATAGCTCCTTATATGTAAAAGTCTTTATCTTAACTCTCAATTTGATTGGAGTATATCAAGAGTTCAAGATGACACTGTCAGAGATACGGTATAGATAATATAGTCAAAATTGACTGCTTAAGTAAAATATTGAAGCTTAAGCATTTACGCATTTCGAAAACTAAAGAAATGTGCTTTGATGTCATATATATTGGTCAGGGATTGTACCTAGACCAACTTGAAGGATTTCTGCTATACTAACATATAAAATGAAAGAAAAGGGCTGAAGCATAATCATGAAAACAGTTTTAGCGATCGCTAAAGAAAGCATTTTATTTGACGTTGCGAAATTTCTCCATTGACGCTTTTGCCCTTCGGGAAGTTTCCAAGCATGAATATGATATATGACTCATTTGACTCATTTAACTCATTTGACTCATATGTCTCATAATTCATATGATCCATATGATAAATGTGACTCATTCGACTTATTACTCATGACTCATATAACTCATATTACCCATACGATCCATGTGACTTATTTGACTGATTATACTAGTGATGTAAATTTGAATGAATACATCGATGTCGATGTCCATCTATGTGTTCAAAATCATATATGTGTTATAAATCATATTTTTTTAAAGATTTTCGTTTGACAATAAAACGAATATTTCATGTTTTTTAAACTCCAAAATTTTGTTTGCAATTTTGTATAAGTTGGGATAGGTACTTTTCATACCTTCCCAAACACATAAGGGGTCGCTTTCGAATGCGGTTAACTGCATTTGAAGATAAGCAGTTATTTCTAAATCCATGTCCATATTCGGATTATGACGTTGAGCAAGCTCATAATGGTGGTCCGAAAAAAGATATGGAGCTCACGATAGTCTGTGGTATGACTTCATTGGTTCAAATAAGGATTTAATTTTTATAAGTGCGTTGGCACATGCCGAAGGATCACTAAAATTTTAAAGTTTGCTGTTCACTGATCACAAAATGGCAATGTTATGTTATTATGAAATTAAACCATTCATGTTTTGCAAAACATCGATGCATCGCTCAACATCGGTATCAGCGAAAACATCGAAAAACATCGGAAGAATCTGTTAAAAAAAACATCGATGCTCGATGATTTTTTACATCACTAGATTATACTCATTTTATTCATGACTCATATAACTCATATGACCTATTAAGGAGCTATAAAGGTTTTTATGACTCATACAAGCTCACATTACTCATATGAATCGTATGAACGTACATATATAGCACATAGGAATCTTGATTTATTCGACTAAGATGACAAGTAGTCATATGAATGACTATGACTTACATTCATGACTCATATGTAGATCAATTAGAATTAAGCTTTCCTTATCATATTTACTTACTACAGTCATTCAATAAAGCATTTTCCAGTTGTTATTACTGAGAGAAGAAAAATCTGTCGAAGATAACATCATAACATTTAAGCAAGGATGCATTAGGAATTGGATGACGAATAGCATGAAGGCATAATCACTATCATATCAGCAATTGCTAGTAGCAAGATACAATATCGCTAACTGGAAGGGTATATTAGGTTTGCGGCCTTGCTTGTACCTAGGTATTCGATGAAAGTCTGTAAGCTAGCAAAATTGCATTCAGCACTTCTGTGAACTGATCAAAAGTAAGCTGTTGTATATCAAATAAAAATCCCATAGACTCTTATCAGCTCATCGAAGAGTATGTAAGGTGATAGAAATGTGTTATGTTGTCCATTTGATCGGCTTTTAGCTTTAACTGTTCTCATTCCATTACCATTCCTTTTGCACTTGGCCACATTATTGATTTCTATCAAATTGCCAAATGACACAGAGGTAAATCGTAAAGTTTCTGTTGAATTTGTATAGCCTTTCGTGTGGAGAGTGCTGCACGAGAATTAAATAGTTTGCCACGTCCTGGTGCGCACGGTTTGTGTTTTACATTTTCATTGTTGGCGAGGACTGCGCAGCGTTGGCTTCTTTTGCATACAAACTTTTTTGGAGAGCCATGCACACTTGCACACGCTAGAATATGCAATAGCATTTATGAGCTCGTGTGTCAATGTTTTTGTTCATGATTCCTTGACTGTCTATCCAGGCGAGTGAGCGCCTAGGGCAGTGGCACCTGTCGCACAAAAAACACGCCATGAAAATACTTTGTGTGTTAGCTGTGCAAGTGTTTGCCGTGTTGCACATATCGATTCGATATCTCCTGGTATTTTAAACAATTTTGCTGAGTTTCCAACAGTTTTGCAACAATTTAAGTACTCGACTTGATCACTGCATCAGCAATTTTGGCAAAGGCACAGCCAACGAGGTTATTCTTTCTAAATGATTATATTTCATTTTAGATCAAGAGCTATTTTTCTTTTCTTTTTGATATTCACTCAATACTTATGATACTTGTATGTAAGTATAAGTTATTTGTTATTACAATTTGATTTCACAGAAGCTTAATAATATATATGACTATAACATCCATTGAATTTTTAAGCTCATAAATAAAAAATAAAAAAAAATAAAAAACAAATGTGAATGCTCTAGTCAAGACTGCTCGATTAAAATATACCCTGAACCCATGAAAGACCTGATATATTCCAAGAATTTGACGCTCCGTTTCTTCATGCGTAACAAATAATGCATGGAAGTAGTCGGACTTTAAAAATCAAGTTTTCCGTATGTCTTTGGTATCAAAATTAAAATTGTATTAAATAATAATTTATATGTAAGCAAAAAATTGGAGACTCTATCTTAAAAGATGAACGGGATTTATAACTGATTCTCGATACATGCCTTTTGATAACTTTGAAACGGGAAGAGTTATCGATTTTTAGAAACTAATTCGATATGAGCAAGAATTATTTGGATATAATATAAACATAATTAAGTCTGCAGTTCATCTAGTTTTTGAGATCGACGCGTTCACACCTACGGACAGACGGATCAACAGGTCTAAATTGAATCAGCTTCTCACTCTGATCAAGAATATAGGATTTGCTAAGTTACATACATTTAATGAAACCATTATAATCTGATATCCCATTTTCAATGGGTTCAGGATATAAAATTGCCAATTATGCTGTTTATAAGTTGAGCTTGAATGGTAATTTAAGACTGGATCGAACGCATGTAATTAGTTTCGTTGTATTATAATTAATTCTAAACTTGCCTGAATCACACTGAACAATATCGATTTCATGAGTTTTATAATTAACCAATTGTGTTTTCACAAATTCTTCCACGACATCCGGAATTCAAGTCACCTCGATCCTTGATATGGAGCATCTTTCTTTCAGATTTTTAATTGCCATTTTAAGTTGTACATTTTTAGGTTGAAATATAAATAAGGGAATGAGTAGGAAATAAATATCCAAAGAGACTTGCATTTAATAGGGAAAACTGTTGCAGTAGCGCAGTCTTAGCTTTATCAGTTTTGCCTCATCTTATTGCTTCTAATTGTGTTTTTTTTTTGTTTTTTTATGCTGCCGATGTACTTAGACATCAACTGTTAGCTTTGTCAGTGTCAACATTTTTGCGGCTCGCCGCATTTCAAATATGCCACAAGCCGCACCAAAGGTGGCAGCTGCAGCGGCGACGACGTTAACGATGACGGCAGCATGTCAATAGAGAGGCAATACATAATGACATGAGCATATTCCATCCACACATATGACCCGTGTGTGCAGAAGGCCTAATTGTGTTTGTCCGAATAGCCGTGTGGATGTGTCTTAATTTTTAACCAACCTCTGGGCCGCACAGCCTGCCCCGCTCACCCAGCCCAGCCCAGCCCTGACCGGGCTGACCCACTGCGCTTGGCTAGTTTCCACTGGCACAGGTTGTGTGTTGTGTAGCCGAAATGAACTTAATGAGTCGCACATGCAGAGCAGAAGTGGGCGATGGATGAGAATGGGAGAGAGTGGGAGCTACAGCAACTTTAGCTAGAGCAAAAGCAAACACATTTTACGGCCTGCCTTACCAGCAGCCAAGCCAGACAGTTGAATTCTCGTATTTTTTCAAGCATACTCAATTTGTACACATATCTGAAAGTACACACACACACACACACAGACACTTGCATTAATATTTATGCATATTTGCAAACTGAAAATGTACAACTATATTTCTGGCAACAACTATTCCACAGACTCTGAGAGGCAGAGAGAGAGAGAGGGGAAAGGCAAAGCTGGCCCAACACCATTTGTATGTTGATAGTTTCCACTACCTTCCAACTCAAAATAATAAAATTTAAACACAACGATCATTCTATAATTTATATTGTAATCTAAAAATAAAATATTTTGTCCACTACGGCTGGCATTCATGTGCATAAATATTCACATATATGTGTAAAGGTATGTGCATAGTAATATACCCTGTGGCCATTGTAAACTTGGGGTATGTGAGTGTATGTCACATGCTGATGAAAGCATGGCAAAGCTCACATATTATATATTCTTGAACAGGAGCTGAATCTATCTATGTTAATCTGTTCTTCGGAAAACAGCGAATTCGTTATGTGCATAAGCTAGGCATCATAATTTGTATACACATTTTATTTTATTTTATTCAATGAACTATAACAAAAATAATGCATTTTTATTGGAATAACAGTTCTGCACTGCCTTCAGGTTATCTCAAGGTATCTCGAGGTTTCTCAAGTTATTCCAGAGTGTCCCCTAGTCGGGTACTCTCAGCGACAACACGCTTACGTGTTTAATTGAAAAATTGCAAAACTATTGCAGGCACTGTAAGTTATAAATGTTACAGCTAACTAAATAGATATCCATTTCTATTTAAATATTTACACATCCATTTAAATTGTTAATTATTTAAGCGCTGCGGGACTTGCCCAAGGGAGATAATACGAATTTAATTGCTGATTACAATACTAGATGAAAATATTTAATTTCGTTGTCATTTAAAGGCTTCACCAGCTTTAAAGTGATTTAGCTTACATCTAATATACAGTGGGTAACATTAATATTCGGTTTTTTGTTTTTCCAACTTCAAACGCAAATAAAACAAAAACTATTTATTAAAATAAAAAAGTATAAATGGTAAGTTTTAGATTGAAAAATTACCTTTTCAGAGAGGTATGCATAAAGGTATTATATTTAACATAACTAATAGAAATTATACATAAACAAGAAAAACACCAAATTTGGCGTTACATTAATATTCGGTTTTTTAGCAAAGTTGTGAAACAAAGCATCACGGCAACTCTGAAAAGCCACAAATGGCATATTTAATGGTTTTTATCGAATAAGCAATTTATAACTAACATTATCTAACAAAAAAATTAGCGCAAAACTTAATTCCTTAGCTGAAATACACAATAGGCCAAAAAGGACCAATTTCATCGTTGGAGCAGCGAAAACTTGGGCTCCAGGTGCAGTTGGAGGGTAAAGTTTAGCTGAAATTGCTTGAATTTTGAAAAATAAGCTAAATAATATAAAAGCCATCATCCGAAGTTTCAGAAATGAGTGAAGGATCGCATCAATTAACCAAATTACTCAACCTGAAAAACTTACTTTCCGAGGATATACCGAGATTGTAAGGAAAGTAAAAGAGAATCCTTGACCAAGTGCTCCAGAATTAAAAGCTGAACTCATTGCTGATTATAGAAAACTCGATTCAGCTGCATAAATTTGGTGTATCAGAAATACCACATGGGTACAATAGCTTAATTGCTATGAAAAATCCATTCTTTTCTGACCGTATGCGGAAATAAAGGATATTGCTAGCCTCAGACTACTCCATAGTGGACCAGACCTGGTCGGGTGACATAATATTCCTGGACGAAAGCAAATTTAATTTGCTTACAAGTTATGGGATATGCTTAGATATACCACAGGTTGTGGTATAAAGTTAATATGAAGCCGATGGAATACATTTAATGAAAACTGAAAAGCACGGCGAAGGTTTCGTCATGATTTGGGGCTTCATTTCCACCAAGGGAGCAGGAAAGTTGGGTTTTATAGATGGCATGACGACCCGAGATTACTATTCAAGACATTTTGAAAGAAAATTTTAAGCAGTTGACTGAAGAAATGGGTATATTAGACACATTTAAGCTGTACCAGGACAATGATCCCAATTATAAAGCCCGTAAAGTCATGTCCTGGTTGCTTTGCAATTGCCCAAAACTCTTGGAAACACTAGTTCAATCCCCAGATCTAAATTCCATAGAGAATTTGTGGATCAAGTTGGACTGCCAAGCTCAAAGAATGCCGATATCAATAATATCTGCCATAAAGACATGGCAGCAGGAAGAGCGGGCCAAAATCGGCTACAAGGACACAAAAAAAAAAAAATTAACAATGTGTCAAAATTTCTTAAGGGCATTATAGAAAATAATGGATACCATATCAAGTATTATATATGATCAATTTTTCAGTAAAACTTTAATTTTGATAGTTGTTAAAGAAAAAACCGAATATTAATGTAACGCCAAATTTGGTGTTTTTCTTGTTTATGTATAATTTCTATAAGTTATGTTAAATGTAATACCCTTATTGCATACCTCTCTGAAAAGGTAATTTTTCAATCTAGAACTTACCATTTACACTTTTTTATTTTAATAAATAGTTTATGTTTTATTTGCGTTTGAAGTTGAAAAAACAAAAAACCGAATATTAATGTTACCCACTGTAGTTAAGAGCAAAAAAAAAAAAAAAATAATAATAATGATTTATGTCTATTTGATCCTATTCAGAACTTTAACCGTATAACCACATGTTTGTGAGGAAGTATCCATCTATATAATTGTGAGTATTTTATTTGAAGAATCTAAAAAAAAATTATGATACTTAAATAACAAATAGATGCCTAACTAGAAGATTGAACATGAAAAAAATTATTTTCGAAATCAAGTTTTTAAAAACTTTTGATTTAAGACTTAGGATCTTCAAATATGGGCAAATTTCAATGAAAATAAAAATGTAATATATGTATATTATGCAAATCTATATTCAAGTTTTTCATGCAAAGCAAAGTCCATGATTCAAATCAATGCATTACCTTAGCTAAATTAGCTTAGCTGTCACTGATTTAAGACTTATTGAACTATGAATGGGATGTTATACTGGCGTTAACATATTGAGCTCCTGATCAAGCAGCAAAATTTGGTGCGATCATTTAGAAATCTAAAAGAGTTGTTGAGGGTATTGAGTAATCCTCGTGTTGGTGTACTTTCTCCTATTCATACGATACTCAAATCATTTAGCTAAAGAAAAAAGACTAAAAATATTAAGCGTATATTTATTGATACTCTCCTTTTATAAAACATTCATATTCTCTTAATACGTCCTCTGAAAGCGTGGACAATTGGAAAGTCCTCTAACAGACACGATATTACATACTAAGTACAAGAAACTGAAAATTTGTCAAACTATAAAAAATAACTATAGAAAAATAAGAAATATAAATGGCAAATGGTAGGCAACAATATTTTCCACAGTTTTTTCCCCCTTTTCTTTTGGTTCTATATGTCTTCTAAAGTTTTTTTTCCTTTTTTTTTTTTGGTTCAATAAGCGTTAAGTCCATTCAATGAGATTGTGATATGTTAACAGCCCACTTAAGTAAAGTTGCACCAAAAATTAGTCAACTAAGTATTTGTGGGCAGTGGACGAGTCCTGCAGTCTGAATCGTTCGACTACAGCACTCTGGCTTATTTTTTCAGCGCTCTCAAGAGGCAAGGGAATGTACGAGCATCTATAATTTCAGTTCACACAGACGCTCGCAGCACAAAGCCTAAATTCTGTGTTCACGCCATGAACGAGTAAGCCCAATGCTGCGAAGGATAAATAACCTACAGGGCGCTAAAAATAGCCCCTATTTTCTGTGTTATTCTTTTTTTCGTTTTTTTTTTTTTGCTTGTTGTATGTGGGAAAGTGGGGGTCCGCAAGAACTTTATGGCTTGCTGAATGAATGTGTAAGCTGCGCAGCTGCCGCTAGCATGAAGTAATCAAAAAAGTTTCGCTTATATATTGCAGCAGTCATAATTATCAGCTGGGAGGCATCTTCGAAGCTCTAATAGTGTTAGCGTGAAGCAGGAACAGGAGCAGGAGCAGGAGCAGGAGCAGCAGCAGCAGCAGGAGGCGGAGGCATGTGAAGTGCAGTCAGCGACAAATCAAATAGTAAAACATAACAGGAAGACACAAGAGAGAACCTTAAGCATTTGCTTGTTATCGCTCTTGATGCGAATAACTGTTTGTTACTTGGATCAAAATAAACCCAAAACAATACAAGCAACAAGAGTCAGCTCGTTGAATTAGTTTAGGCTTTTGGTCTCATCAACACGCACTTGTCAAACATTTACAAATATCCTCAAGCAAACACGAATCAAAACAAACAACATCAACAACAGCGCTCAGAGCCAACTGCTGCTGGGATTAGCCAGGCTCTGATTAGGAGCTGCCAAGGTTAGGCTCCAGCGCAATGTCAGCTGACCTCACACCACGTCTGACAACATTGAGCATATTATAAAACATGCGAAATGAGAGCAATTGGCCAGCGTCTAGTCTACTAGGCAGCACTGCAGCACAGACGATTTAATTTTACATATTTCACATGCGGATAACACTTTTGCCAGCTACAAATGTGTACAATACAGATAACATTCCACATAGCTGAAAACAATGTGCAATATGTAATTACACCGACTCCTGCCCGCTGGCCATGCACACACACACACACACAGACTCGTGCAATCCGTTTTTAAGCTGGGTTAATTATTTGTAATTGTAACCTCGTTTCGGCTGCGTAAACAAAACAGAAATCGAGCAGCACCCCAAAGCTCACATGCCCTAACGAGCAGGACACTTGTTCGAAATGAATTCTCTCTATGATAATGTTAAACGAGTTCAATTTTAGATCAAAATAAAATAAGTTGATTTGTTAATATGAGAGAGATGAAAAAGTTCAATGGGAAGTTATATTTTATTCAAGTTTGACTTGGTATAATGCAACTCTCTCTATATGATAATGAGAATCGCCTTCCCTTTTCTACTACTCATCCTTCGCTATACAGATTTACTTGACCTCCTGCCAGAACGCTTTCTTCCCTTGCGAATACGAAGACTCCTTCATAATTCAGAGTCTCATTTCATATCCATTCATTCATCTAGCTCAAATCAGTCTATATTCACATCTTTAATTCTCAATTTTTGAAATACTTGAAACCGAAAATTATATATATGATATACAAATTACAGTCCAATCAGAGACTTGTTATAGCTCATTTTGTTCATGTGAAGAGCGACTTCATAGAGTTCATAATAAATTCAGTTAGAGTATTTTTGGGCAGGTCAAATGACCCCAAAAAATAAAAAATAAAAATCTCTTCATGCGTGCC
Source organism: Drosophila antonietae (assembly GCA_030914385.1). Lineage (NCBI taxonomy): Eukaryota > Metazoa > Arthropoda > Insecta > Diptera > Drosophilidae > Drosophila > Drosophila antonietae. Next base: position 192,283 of record JAUESO010000087.1, on the reverse strand, counting down.
GCCAAAAAATTTCATTTCGCTGCATAATTTAACTAGTAATTCATATACAAATATATCGAAGTCAAAAGTCAATTGCTGTTGGCAGTAAACTAAATTTAAGCAATTAGATATTTTAATCGATAATTGTATAAATTTATAATCGAAATCAGTTTTGGCAGCTGCAAAGCTTGGCTGTTCGTCTGACACCTGGTGTTGGTGGTGCAATGCCACGCCCACTCTGGCACCCTTCTTTGGCTCTTGAAAGCTTGTCACGCTTTTCAGCTGTGAAGCGATTTCGATTTGATTGTAATTCCAATTTTAATTGACAGAGCTCGGCATCAAATTAATTAAAATAACTTACCGGCTTGTATTAAATCAGCAAAACCATCGACATTCTATGCACCTGTTGTTTGTGCAACTCTTGGCGCATACTCGTATCGTTCCATTCAATGCTACCACAAAAAGATATGCTAACAATTTAATTAAAATTGCGTTCAACAAACAACAGCAGCAGCTCTCAATCACTTGCGCTGCCTAACAAACACGCTCACAACTCTACTAACTGTATATGCCATATGCCGTGCCAGTCGGCCATAAAAACTCCACTATTCAATCATTCAGAATCACGTCTTGGGACAACGTCAATACAAAAAGCAAAACCAGAAAAAAATGCCCACTAAATTGCGCAATTTTCAAATGAGCACTTACTGGCCACTAGGTAAATAATCCTATGCAATGCATTTGACCCATTTGGAAAAGGGTTCGACAGGGTCTATTGTTTTTGAAAGGGACTATGTGACAGGCAGCAGAAAATCGTTGTAGATTAAAGCTGGTGGCTTAGCTGGTAATATTTAATTTAATATACATATATATATATATATATCTATATATATATATATATATATATATAATATAAATATATATATATAAGAGTATATGATATACATATATATTTAACATATATGAATGATAAATAAAAAAAATAAGTAAGAATAAGTATTATATATAAATAAAATATATAAAAAGATATTATGAATTACGAGCTACGGCAAATCAGTTACAAATACAATAAAATACAGTAGTTTCTCGAGAGTTTGATAATTTAATGGGTAACCTGATTTACTTGGCTTTATGATTTGTCAAGATTTCAGTTTTTATACCCTGAACCCATTAAAAATGGGAATTCAGAGTTTAATAGTTTTGTGAAAATGTATGTAACAGGAAGAACGAGACGCCGCAGACCCCATAAAGTATATATATTATTGATCAGCACAAAAAAAAAAGTTGATATAGCCATGTCCGTCTATCCGTGCGTCCGTCCGTATGACCGTCGAGATTTTGGAAACTACAAACGCTAGAGAATTGAAATTCAGAACAGAATACAGAATACTTGTATGTTAGTTACGCAGTACGAGTTTGTTTTAATAATCGATAACTTATCCCATTTCCTAATTATCGATAAAAAATCGAAAATAAATGTACTTATTTTAGGTTTTTTGAGCGTACCTCTACACCGTTTGAGCTAAAGACTTTTTGAATATTTAGATAGATATTATAGATACGTAGATTTTTTATGCCACGCCCCTTTACCCCCGATTTGAAAAAAAAAAACGCATTTCAAATATTAGAGACTTGTAATACATTTAGATGTTATTAATATATTCTAAAAGTTTCATGAAGATCGTCCATCTAGAAATGGAGTTATAAACAAAGTTCAGCCCAACCCACCCCAAGCCACGGCAGCAACTGGGTGGTTAGCAGAGCGAGCGTTTATACGTCCGTAAAGAAGAAGAGCTTCAAATTTTTTTTTGCAGGGTTCAGGGTATCCCGTATTCGAGCCGTCTCAACTAGAGTCTCCTTACTTGATTTCTCTTGCGAGTGATAATTATAAAATAATAATAATTATTAGAATCATTATTATTATCATATTATTATATATTAGAAACTAACAGATTAATTTTTGCGAGGTAATGAGTTTATCTTTAGTTGACAGCAGAATTTGGGAATTATTAAAATTTTCTAATAAGATTAATTAAAGCAATAAGATATAAGTGGATATAGTTCATTGGTTTGTCCGTTCTTCTAAATCTACATTTAATGTGATGACAATTTTCTCAGCTATCAAAGCTGGAGCTTTCCAGAATAATGAGCGAATACTTTAATTTTGTAAGCGCCCGAAATGCCTAGACTCGGTACAATATGGGAGCTACCGATGACCACCTTTTAGCGAACAGATGATGCAAGAATTCTCTGCTTTATTGCAGACTTATCTAAATTCTTTGGATTGCTGTATCGTTACGTGGTGCATCACCGACACAGACTGTATGCCACTCAAAGAGATGACTACTCGGATGTGTCACAGGGATCCGCAAATCCGGGTGCTACTAAAACCAAATTCCTTGGTGTCACTCTATAAAGAAGTCAGACATCCGCAGTGTGCAAATCGATCTAGCGAGCACAGAAATCAGTAGCCGACCCTGCTTCAGACACGTAAATAGGTGGATAGCGCATTCCAAGCAGCTTACATTAGGTGATGTCATACAAGCTGGCACACAATAAGTTCAAAAATGAATTGTAATATTTTACTTATTATACCCTGATTTTGAATATGGAATCGATATAAAACATGTGTAATACATTTAAAGAAGAATGAGGCTGAAGAGACTACAAGCTTTGGATTCCAGTGGAATCTGAACCAATTCAAATATTGTATATTAGAATACAGTAAGGAATTAGTATTAGACTATTGGGTATATGCGAGGTTAAAAAATCCAAATTGAGATCTGCGTTCTAGAAATTTTAAATAAATTTAAATAAAAAATTAGTTTTATGTCTTAAGATCAACAATTTTCTTTAGCTTAGAGTATAGCTCTACAAATTTAATATTATATTTAATATGTACATGTTCCTAAAAGATTTACCCTCTACTACCTGATTTATATATTTTATTATTATGCCTATTTATGTCCTTGCAATACCAAATTCGACTTTGAAGTGGATTTTCTGCTAATCAAAGCAAGCCCAACAGAAGCAATATAAACCATCATATTCTAGCATTATTTAAATTTTGATCTCTCTTTTTTCCCTATAAGGGAAATTTCCCGAAAGGAATTCCTGAGCATTTATTTCTCAATAGTGATATGTACATATCTAGGCTAAGTTGTCTTGTGCATGAAAATATTATTAGTGTAATCATAATTAAAGGTCAATGCAATCTCAGCTTTCGATATGATGAGTAAATGAGACGAGGTGTGCAACGCCGGCATCGCATGGCGTGCTTCCAGCGTGGTTGGGGGCGGGCGGCTGGAAGGTAAACACAAAATGTAAACAAAACGTGGCCGGCTTCGGTGCGAAGAACTCACCACGAGTTGAAGAGCATTGGGAGCGAGGTGTAACTTCGGTGGCTCAGCTTCGGCTTCGGCTTCAGCTTTGGCTGCGTCAAGAGCACAAAACTGTTGCATAGAAACAGGCGCCGATGGCAACTTTCCGAAGCCGGAAGCATAGCCAATGGTCGCAATAATTGGCACACAGCCAACGGGAGCTAGCCGTGGACCACAGTGACGGCCCGAGCGTGGCATAAGGACTCGTCCGGTCGTGCGACCAGGCACGAGGCGCACACAGCACACGAGCCGCACGATTAGCGAGGACTCGGCGCCGTGTCGGCTCCGTGGCCAAATCAAGCAACAGTTTTGCTCGAAACGTCAACACAGGCGGTCGCCATGGCCCAGCGCGCTCCTCTTCCGTCGCGGCAAAGTTTACGTCGCGTGTGAATTTCTACGTGAGTTTCGCTGCGACTCCTATTGCAAGTGAAGTGTGTGCAGCAACAAAATCGAAGAAAAATAATTCTTATTGTTGTTGTTGCTGCTGTTGTTGTTTTTTTTTTTCAAGTGATTTATAATTGTAACTGAAAGCAGCAAATGAAACTGCAAAGATATCACAGAAACTGAGACGTTCAGCAGATGCCGAGAAGCTCGACTCGACCAAAATATAGGCTTAGTTCAGCTGATGTTCGGTATGTGAAACGATGACAAAATGCAAAGCACAAATGTCTACCTGAATTAGATCAAAATCAAAAGCTAATTCATACTAATTTGCAATCATTACGCACACACACACACACTCACACATACAACGGCTGCTGACATTGTTATGGCAAGGAGCAGAGTCTTAATAAGTTAGAAAAAACAGAGCACAAAAGGCAAACTGAGAAATATTTGACTAATCGCTGGGCATTCGAATGCGGCGGGCGGAAGTGCAATGCAAAGCAATTGAGATTCAAAATCGCTTTGGCTCTCAAATGAAAATTTAATGAAATTAAAACATTTTCATTTCGAAAAGAAACATATTGCGAGTGAATTGATTTTCAAGTGTTTACCAAATGGAACTAGGCCAATTTCCCATTCAATACAAATTAATAGAAAACATTTTCTGAGAATCGAAAATAAAATAAGTTTTGAATTGAATGAATTGAAAAGTCAGTTCAGTTTTACAATACGGGAGTAAGTCTTCAGCTGATCCTTAAAGGACACCTTTAAGTAAGCTTAGACTATTATATGAAGCAGACAAACGTGATTGAGTCAAAATATTTGAAAAATTTCATTTTAAACAAAGCAAAATTGAATAACAAATCTGATTTACTAAGCTGCATCAGATAAAGCATAAGATTTAACAAACTGAATTTAATAAGAAATTTGATTTGCTTTCGGTTGAATCAGAGAACTTTTTTCCTTTAACTGAGGTGAGCCAAGCTAAATTGCATTTTCTTTATATTTAGTTTGTGATGAAGATATTCGTTTATATAATCTATGCGGAACGAGTTTGTGTTAAGTGTTAAGTGTTAAAACTAAATGCAAATTAAGCATAAGCTAAATTTACGACTTTTGAGCGTAAGGAAATAACTCGTATCAAATTTAGCATTAAATTTAAATTCAAAATTTGTAAAGTCTATCATTCTTATATGATATTTGAATTTAATATGAAATTAAATAAAAAATTAAATTCGTTGTTTTATGTTTAAGTTAAAAGTAAATAAATAATGTCCTAAATAAAACAATTTTATCTTATTTTATTTAATCTAAATTAAATAAAAAATAAATAATTTGAGATCTCATATTTTATATTTAACATTTTTTAAAAATATTTTATAACATTCAAATGAAATTAATAATTTAAAGGTCTTACGTATTTTATTTTTAATTTAATTTAAAATGAAAATATGCAAGATCTAAGTAATTAAATTGAATTAAATTATATTTACCATGTTCATTAAATATTCCATTGCTATATCTGATTATCTTAAATATGAAAAACAAATTATATCAATTAATTTATCAATTAAATATAGAATAAATGGAAAATATATAAATGAATTATTACGATCTCTCATATTTTATTTTGTAATTAATTTAAAGCTAAATTCAATTGAATTCAACAATAAAATATATCTTTTTCATATATTATTTCGAATTGAGAATAATTCCATTAAATATTCAAATAATTTTACATTCACATAAAATAAAAGTAATTTAAGATATTGCAATCTCTCATATTTTAATTATTATTGCTTTTAATTTGAATTAATTTTTTTATTTTATTAATTGTATGGACAAATCTAGACTTAAGTTAAACTACAAAATATAATTGTAAATCTTAAAAAGTACAAAACATTTCATTAATTATTATAATTTTTTTTTTAATTTTTAAGAGTTTTTACTTTCATGTGAAAATTGAATCAAAAGAATTTGAATTATTTTCAAATATTCTGATGTCGAACATTTTATTTTAAATCAAATTTCGTTTAATATTCATGAATTGTTTCTCATTCCCATTCCCAACTTATATTGTCTTAAATAAAATCATGCTTACATTAATTTTGAGGTGTGAGCTATAACACTTTATGCTTAACTCAGCAGACTGAGATGGAAAACTTATGCTGAACTCTTTTTATTTAAAATTCGTATGTCTCTTATACTTGATCGTTTTGGCGTTGTTGTGAATGGTCGTAAATTCCTCAACGCTCTTCCGCACTCCAGTTGACGTTTATTTAGCAGTTGGCCGTCAATTCCACACTTATGATTGAGCAATTGATTTAACGCTTGTCAATTTCGGCATATTTTTTGCCGCTAAAGTATTTAAGTGAATTCTAAATCGAAGGTTAGTGATTAAAATATAATAATATAAAATAATAATAGCAATTATAGAATAATATAATAATAGCAAGAAATGGACGACTAAAGTCGAACAACTGTGAGTGAGTGAGTGAAATATGAATAGCATTCATTTAGTGGGCAAGGACATCAAAGCTTAAGCGGACAAGTTGCTTTCGGTTCGGTATGTGTTTCAGATCAGATCAATTTATTACAATTTTGTTTTTTTGGTTTAGTTACCAAAATATGAAATGTTAGCTAATTTTCAAACTTTCTTATGAAAAAGTTGAGTTCCTTGCATTAGTTAAACTGTCTTGAACATTTCTCAATTGGTTTTTTAATTATTTAGTTTTAACTATATCTTTTTTAAATGCTACATTAAAATGATATGATTTAAACCCCTTTATTTGATTTAAAGTTTTAAGTCTCAAGCAAAAAGAAGAGCATATACGAATATATATATATATATATATATATATATATATGTATGCATGTACATATGTGTGTATTCGCAATAGCACACATATACTCAAAGCTAAAAGGACATTGCACGTGAACCTGCTTTCTAATTTTTTATTTTTATTTATTTTTTTTATTTTGTCGGTTTTCCCAGAGCTAGGAATGGGAAAGAAAAAGTAAAACAAAACTGACATTTCGCTCGGCAGACTCTTGGCGCTGGCTATTTATCGAAATGTGTTTAGCCGAGCGTTGAGTAAACAGAACTAGCAAAGCTTTACATTTGTTTTGTTTTGTTTTTTTTTTTTTTCTATAATGGAACGTGTGTGAGTGTTTGTGTGTGTGTCTGTGTGTGTTTGTGCATTTTATGTAATCTCCAGTTTAGGAGAACATCGAGAAAGTGCGCCTCGCCGCACTGAGAACAATTTTCAATTTTATAACTTATTGTGGCAATGGGTAGAGCGCAATTTGGAAATGTTGCGACGGCTGCCGCACGAATACCGTGTTCCGCTCGCTCTTATATTATTTTTAGTCCCGAGCTTGCGTGTTCTTGACGCAACATTTGCGGTTGTTTATGTTTTTGAGGTCTCATATCGTGGTAAGCCAATTGTTATGCCCATTTTGTTTTATTGCACACATGCACACGCACACACACCCAGTCCGGACGGGAGACGAGAGATATCGGGGCCGTATTTGTTAGTTGCGGCGACATTTTGCGTTTGGGTCACCTTCGTTATGGCCATCGCTTACAGGTGTTAATATTTCAATTAGTAGTCGTTTATGTAGCAAAAACCCCTCATGTAATGCTTCACGCAACTGTTACGCCGTAGCCAAGGCGTAATGGCTATGCGTGAGTGTTTGAGTGTGAGTGTTCGGGTGTTTGGGTGTTCGAGTGTGGCTGGAGTGTGCAGGCGCTGGCTGGTGTATGGCAAATGCTAAATGATTCTTCCGGCGGGTAAATAAATAATTTTAATGGTTGCCTTGAACGAACAAATTATATTTTAAAACTATATTTTATTATATTTTTATAACTCCATTTCTTCATGAAAAAATAAATTTATAGCATTCAAATGTGTCTATTAACCAAATTACAAGTATCTAGTATTTGAAATCCGTTTTTTTTTTCAAATTGTGGGCGGAGGGGGCGTGGCATCCAAAATCTGCACATCTATCTATCTAATATCTATCCAAATCTACAAATTTTAAGTCTAGCTAAAACGGTGTAGAAGTTATTCTCAAAAAACTTTAAAAAAATACGAATTTTCGATTCCTTATCTATAATTTGGAAATGTAATGAGTTATCGAAAAAACAAAAATTTTGTAGTTTCCGAAATCTCGACGGACGGACGGACAGATGGACAGGGCTATATCAACTTATAAGTATATTGTTGGTTAAATAATTAGAGAGATTTCAAGATTTTTTAGTAAGCGTCTATAAGTGTCCTGAAAGGATCAACTAGTGAGTACGAGCTCGCATCTGGCATCTGAAAAATTACTCTGCTGCAGTGAACAACTGAATAGTTTAATTAAACTGCACTTTACTACAAATTACTCTAGTAGAAGCAGCTCACATTGAGTATTCATAGATTCCATTGGAAACGGAAGCGTTATGCATATATTCAATTAGATACAAATTGGTCTTCAGGTTTTGAATGAAGGTTGAACTAAATGAGTCTTAAAGTGGAAGTTTTATATAATATTAATCTCTAAGTATATGTAATGAAATGATGAATAGATGTGTATGTCGACAATGCATTGCAATGTCTGCTATTACTACTACAATTCTATTATAACTACTCTTATAACTACTATTACTACTACTACTACTAGTATCACTACTACTATTACTACTACTACTACTACTATCTACTATTACCACTACAACTACTATTACTACTACTACTATTACTACTACTACTACTACTATCTACTATTACCACTACAACTACTATTACTACTACTATTACTACTACTATTACTACTAATATTACTACTACTACTATTACTACTACTACTACTACTACGTCTTCCACTTCTGCTAAAGCCAATTTACCTATGTAATATATATTTGGGAAGCTACATCTAAAAGACAGCATATCGTTCCATTATAATTATAATTGTCTTATTCCCCATGTATAATTCGACAAAATTCTATCGATGTCATAAAAGACAGTTGCATGAAATACTCAAGTATGCTTTGCACATTATTCAAGGGTCTTCATCGTCAAATCATCACATACCTTTGATGCCCTTCATTCTATCATGTAAAATGAACTTAACATAAACAACTGCCAGGTCGAAATCTTCCCCTGTGAAATCTTCATAGGCTCGTTTCATATTCATTCTTTCGTCTGACTTACATCACTCTGCACTCGCATCTTTTGTAACATCACTCACATTGTCAACTGTTAGTCAAACAAGATTTTAAAGTTTCATATTGACATGAGACCCAAAATTGTAAAATTAAAAGTCTAATCAAAAATGTATTAAATTATCAAAAGCAAATGTAAAAAAAAAAAAAAAAACAAAAAAAAAACGTATAAACTGCAAGCTGAGAGTAATGTCTTTGTTTATGGTTTCTCAATTCCAGTTCAATCGTACAATGTTATAGAACAAAGGAACCAAAAAAAAAAAAAAAAAAAAAAACAACAAATTTCAGCACAAATGCATTGATACAGTTCCGCTCAACTGAATAGGTTTACTTATACTGCTTATATTTCTCTTGTTGTTTCTATTGCTGAAGGAAGACGTTCTTTGGTTGATTTGTACCTTCATTTGTTTACTCGTAACAAAACACAAAATAGAATCACAATTTCATTGCAGAGCTTTGCTTGAATGAAATCATGAAATTTTTTGGAATATTTTTGGCTCATTGAAATGGATTTGATTTGATCGACTCAATAGTTGTTAGTTTTTGGTATTCTAAAATTAAAAGTAATTATTGTATTTGTAATTACCAGAAAAACAAAGGCAAGGAGTATAACTAAAATTTATAATTTTAGTAAAGGGTTAATTTTTATTTATTTAATTATTTATTTAATTAAATTTTTTATATATTTTTTTATTTATTTCTTTTTATATTTATTTATTTATTATTTTTTTTTTTTATTAATTTACTAATTCATTTATTCATTTATTTATTTATTAACTTTTTTACATTTTGTTATTTTAAATTTAGATATCATGTAAGTGTGGGGCTCTTATCTTATCTTTGATCCCTTGTTCTTAGACATAAAAGGGAAATTTATTTGCATTAAAGTAAACATGAATATGAAGGGGGAAAGTGCTTATAAAATCCCATTCATTTAGAATTTACTAAATACCTTCAATTTAAAAACTAAACTAATGCTCATATAAAATATATACTTTTATTTCTAAAGTTAGTGGTATAGTTGCTGATGATAGTTCAGCTGTTTTATTAAATATTATTTCAATTATTTTTAATGGTATTTGAATATGAAGCATTTTACATTTGCAAAATAAATGAAATATTTTTGAATTGACAATTTGATAGTTTTATTTTGAATGTTGTTGTGGGAATTTCTATTTATGAATGGGGGAATTTCTATTTTCGGGTCACTATATAGAATGTTTGATCTGAAAAGTTGGGGAACCATCAGCACAAAGTGCAATAGCTCGCCATTGATTGATTGATTTAGCTATGCTTCAGTAAATGAATGGAGAACGTTCTTATCTATTCAATTCAAGTGCTGCTTTTAATACTACAAATTATCAATTAGGTATTATAAAACCGATTGCAAACAAAACATAAAAACAAATCAACTTCGAAATCTCTACTATTATTTTTTGTTTTGATTTTTCAATTTGTTAAAAAACCAAGATTTGAATAATAAAATTTAAATTAATAGATTAAAGAAAATATTAAAATAATATTACAATATTTTAGATTTAATAAATTTAAAAAAATAAGTAAATTTAAGGTAAAGAGTGTGAATTATCACATCTCTGCGTTGCAGCATAATAGAATTACAATAAGCTGCTTATATAATACGAATATGCATTGAGTTTAATTATATATTCATCAATTTTATATACATATGCATTTATAGAGTCCTGTGAAGGTGTCTATTTAATTGCAGTTCACATTTCGTTCACACAATTATCCAACATTCCTTCCTTTTTTTTTTTTTTATATTTAATTTTTTATCTTTTGCGGCATTTTAATAATTAATATTATCCTCGCTTGATTGTGTGAACGGTATAAAGTGGCCCAAAGTGTGTTGTCATTCGAGTGGATGGATATGCAACGAGAATTTCTACTTGATTGTTAGGGCCTGGTTTTTGCCTGCTGCCTGCAAAACAATCAAGAAAGCCCAATTGGCCGTCGTTTTCATAATTTGTTTTAAATAAATATTGTTTGTTTGCAGCTGTACGTTGGCAAACTAAATGACATTTATTGTCAGTTTTTGGATCAGGACGATGCGGATGCAGCTGCAAAAATCTGTCTCTGGCCAAATGTCTTTCCATATTTTTCATGCACAATTTCAGGAAGGGGTACGCAGCGGCCAATGGAAATGGAAGTTCGTCTCCGTCCTTTGCCTCGGCCACGGTCTCGCTTCGTTGCAGACATATATATATATATATATATATGAATATATATATATATATATATATATATATACGAATTTATATATATGTATGTACATATATATGTATATATGTATTTGTATATGCATTTTACTTGTGTGCATTTATTTATTTACGTGGCCATAGCCAGCCGATGGGCCAGGTCCAGTTGGTTACAGCTCGTCGTCTGGGAAAAGAAGAATATTGCAATGGCTGACAAAATTTATTTCGTTCCCGTTAGCGGTTTATTCTTTTTGGTCGGCTTTTTCCATCTTTTTTTCCACTCTTTTCTTTTTTTGCATATGTCAGCCCTGCCATGCATATTAAAATGTTAAAAAACACACATTTACTTTTGCATATTCATTATTAAATACTTTTTGGATACAATTTATATATATGGTTGTCTATATATATATCTCTCTATATATATAAATAACTATTATAAGCAGAAATGAATGAAATTAATATTTTTGCAGCTGCTTAAATCATCAGCTTCTGCTTGAGTGGCCAATTCAGCAATTATCTATTGCTTGTCGTCTATCGTAGGCTCTATCGGTAACAAGAAGAGTTTATATCGAATGAGCACTGTACTCAGCTCGCAGCAGCTGTTGCATCTGCACGAATTTCATGAATTCTCAGGCATTCTCAGAGATTTTGACAGAACCTCTGAGAATGAAAGTGAGAATGAGAGTCTAACAACGGTTGCTATTAGAAGGTTAGATTCCAAATGTTTCTTAGCGAGTGTTGAGTAGATCGTTAAGACATTTGAGTAAATTGAGTGCATCAATGAGGTTCATTTGAGAGATATTTGAGTATTATTTATTATATTATATCATCATAGCCTCTTCATGAATGTCATAAAACATTGCAAGTGAAATGAGAGCCGATAGATCATGCTTTTGATTCTGCTTCTGATCGATAACTTTGTAAATAAACGAGTTATCAGATTTCTGAAACAAACTCGAACTGCGCGTGCAATATACGAACCTAACACAAAAAGAATGAACTCTCTAGCTTTTGTGTCTTCGGAAATCGACGCGTTCATACATACGGACTGACGGACGGACGGACGGACAGACGAACTTTTCTCGTCACCCTGATCAAGAATATATATACTTTATGGGGTCTGCCTCGCCTTCTTCTGCCTGTTACATACATTTAAAAAAAACCATTATACCCTGATTTCCCATTTTCAATGGGCTCGGGGTATACAAATTATGAAGACACTTCTTGCATAGAGTTCTTGTAGAAAAAAAAAAATGAACTAGAAAACTTTTCGAAATTATTGTGACCAAGCAAAAGAAATACAGTTTCTAAAACAATATTCTTTTTTTGAGACCCAATCATCTTAAGATGGACACTCAATCATTGAATGCCATTCATTCATTCATTTGGATATATATATATGTATTTCAATTCATTTGAGCAAAGTCAAACCCTTAGGCCACGTTAACAAGTGCATTCCTCATAAAGAGCTCGACTACAGTGTTAACATTAACATTATTGAAATTTCTTTACCTATTGAACCTATTTGGTCACTCTATAGAAGACCCTCTCAAACTGAGCTCTACAATAACAAATTCAAAATGATTTAATTTGATTATGTAACTATTAAATATTAGTTAAGAGAGTTAGACGAGTTAGAGCTACTAATAGAATAGCAATTCTGAAGAAGTGAGGCACGACAACAAAAGTACCATGTCTATAAAGTTCATGTAAATTTTAAGAATGCCACATTTTAGCAAATACTTTCTATAAGAACACTTAAAGTTCTCTATTTTGCTATGCAAATGAAGTGGAGGGAAATGGAGAGAAAAGTGACAGAAAAGTAAGTAAACTCATTGTCAGGCGGAAAAAGTTTTCGCCTAAATATTGTACGCTGTGCAAAGTTTGATCAAGATATCTCAAGCAAATGAAAATATATTGTTTCAAAAATCTGAATTATTTATTCGACTCTATATGCTATACTGCAGTAGTTGTCTAATTTGTTGACTTCTATGCGGAACTAGCTAGCCAGCATGGAAATGGACAGATGTTTTGGCAATAATATGCATGATTTACTCAAACGTGGCAAAGATATATGTGTGTGTGTGAGAGGGACATCTTGTTGGAGTTTCATGGAGCTTGGGCATTGCATTTTTGTGGTCTCGTTATTTGGACGAACTTAAAGTTAACACATTGTGCTCAGAATGGATGAAAAAGCCATTGCGACAATTTGTAAACTAAAGATGAATAAAACATGAAGTGAAAAACACTTTGGCGCTGATAAAAAGGCCGCGCAGAAACAAACTGTCAGCGAAGACATGTGTCCGCGCGTGTGTCCTTTAACAACTGCACAGTTACATAAACAGGATAATAAGGCACTTAACATGCACTCTTCGCCATCACCGTTGCCGCCGCCATTGCTACCGATGCGATGCCCCACTGCTCCAGCTGTTGTCCAACACAATGGGACGAGGCCAGCAAAATACAAAAATACAAAACTGCAAATGCCGTTGTGTTGGCTGGCGGATGGTGAATGGTGAATGGTGAATGGTGAATGGTGAATGGCGTGGGAGGGAGGGAGGGTGGACAGCCAGGACATGATGATGAGGACGGTGACGTAACAAGGACGACGGCCACAGGAAAACAAAGCTGCGTAAAGTCGCCGCCACTTATGCCAGGCCAAATCAAGCGTTACTCTTGACATCAGCCCAGCGCTCAGAGTTCACAGCTCCGCACAGAGAGCCAGAGCAGACGGAGTAGTAGTCGTTCGTACCAAGGTGCGGTCGGACTGCGGCCTCCAGGCATACGCCATACGCTTAGACATTTGCCTCAAATTATGTTTTACGCCCAGCCATAAGCGTAATTGAAAATTTAAAGGCTTTCGCCTCTTAAGCCCACAAAAGCTGCCATCAACAGTTCCTCGGTGAGCTCCGTGAGCGTTTCGATTTTTTGTATGATAGCGTTTAGTATATTAACGGCAATATATTTGGGCCCAGCATAGAGGCACTGAACTCATTTTAGCATCTGGAATATAATACAAATATTTGGGATACCATTAAATTTGGCTCATATAAAAGTGAAGTGGGCAAGTCAGGCTAGGATAATAAAGATTTCAAGCGAAGGTTCTTGTATTAGTTGTGTGATGTGGTGATCCATGGCTTATTAGAATTGAGAAATGTCTCAGGTTGTGGACTTATACATGCTAGAAGTCTAATTGAACTAGAATTTGTTAGAAGTGTTTTATAATTTGATATAGGGTGAACCCATTGAAAATGGGAATTCAGGGAAAATTTTCGGAGTGGTAGTATATATATTCTTGATTACGACAATGACTTGGCTCGGACTAGCCATGTCCGTTCCTTCTCCGTCCTTGCCTATGAGCATCCTTCTGTTTGTTGTTCTGGATGTCCTTCCTTCTGTACATCCGTCCTTCTGTCCGTCTGTGCGCCCGTTCGTTTCTCTATCCGTCCGCCTGTCCTTCCGCCTGCCTGTCTGTCCGTCTATCCGTCTATATATGACAAAGACTTGAGTGATTGACATATCAACTCATTGTAGGGTTCAGGATATTTCCTAGTCAAGAAGTCCCAGCCAGAGCACTCATACTTATTTACATACAATAGAAACTTGCCTCAATTCGATTATTAACTGAAATCTTAAATTAAGGTAAATAACTAACAACAAATCGATAAAAAGAATTCGATTTGGCTACCAATTGGTAAATTTAATTTACTCCTTCAACTGCTGTGGCTGACAAGGGCCTTTGCCTGAGGCGCCAAAGTTAGATTTTTATATTCATGGAATCTGTATGCGTGTAAATGTTGCTCCCCCTCTCTCTCTCTCTCCGCCTCGCTCTGTGTGTGGGTATTAACATCAAAGCTAGGTGCTTATATTTAAAATGTTGCACCCACACACACACACACACAGAGGAACTAAAAATTAATTTATAAACACAAAGCTTGTTTGGCGGGGGACAGTTGTAGCCAGAGGGACGCCAGTCATTCCGGCAAGCTTATGCTCATACATATACAATAGTAAATTAGCTCTCTTAATTTAGCTTTTCTTGTACTTGCCCATGATTTAATCGTGCCCACTTTCTTCTATTTTTTTAAATATTTTTTATTTTTATTATACCCTGAACCCATTGAAAATGGGAAATCCGGGTATAATGGTTTTGTTAAAAGAATGTTACAGGCAAAAGGAGGCGTGGCAGACCTTATAAAGTATATATATTCTTGATCAGGGTGATCCCCCCAAATTCAGAAAAAACGTAATTCAAATACTAGAGACCTGCAATTCGGCAAATATACATTCTAAGAGTTTCGTGAAGATCGTCCGTATATAAATGGAGCTATAAGCGTCCAAAGTTCAGCCCAACCCACCCCCAAGCCACATCAGCAACTGCGCCGTAAAGAAGAAGAGTATTAGTTTCTTTGGAGGGCTCAGGGGGGCTCGACTAGAGTCTTCATACTTGTTTTATTTATTTTATTTTTTTTTTTGCTACCGTGGAACACGAAATACTATCTCATAGCCATAAACACGCCAAGTTACCATCCGTTCGGGTCCAGCTTTTGCGCTGAGAATTGCAGCCAAGCTAATTACAATAAGTTAGAGTGCGCTGGGGGGGAGTACATGCTGAGAGTTGCCCTGTAGAAAGATGAATAACCAAAGCAAACCAAAATATTTATCTAAATCGGAATATTGTATTCCGATCACTGTCTCCAGCGATCATCTCTCAAGTCGATGGTGAACAAGGAGTAGCAAAGATTTTAACTTCCATATGTCGCCTGCCTTTATTCAGAATCTGTATACCCGCTTTGTGACGACTGCGCGGTATAGAAAGTAAAAGCATAATTAATTTTGCTTGTTTTTAGCGTTTTCTTACCCACCTACCTAAGTGGATAGAGAGCACAGCACAGCTCCTACTCCCAACGGCAGGACATGCAGGATTGTAAAAATGCTTGTGGCTGACCACCATGGCGAATGCAATCGGTATAAAGGTCATCATCGCATAGGTGGAACAGGCGGCATGCTCATTCAGTGAGTAAATCGACAAAAGAGTTTAGATTCACGTCAATTCGGAGTTAAGTTCTATAGCGAGGGTCACTTGAGTTGACGACCTCTGTGATGTTTTGTAAACTTTGGCTTTTTACTAATTTGTCTTTACTGTCTGTCTTATGTCTTTATAGTATTTTGAGCTCAATTACGCTGGAATTTCGCTAATTATTAAGTTCATGGGTCGCACTGTAGCTGTCTCTGCCCCGAAGTCTTAGAGAACGAGCTGGTTAAAGTCACAATATTCGCCGCATACCACAAGCTAATGAAACATGGAGCTGCTGCAGTTGCTGTGCTACACATTCCTGCTGCTACTGTCGAGGATGCTGGGTGAGTACTGTCTGCTGCGGAGAACACGTTTCCCTCTTGCGGGGCTGAATAATTCGTTGAGCGCTAGAATTCTACAAGCTCGGGGTCAGTGCCAGCCGTGTAAACGATATGCAAAGTGGAAATTATGAGCACCAGCTGACGAGCGCCTGCATAACTAGGCAATAACAAAAAGAGGTCATGTTCCAAGCCACGTTCACTACAGCAAAAATTTTGCTGCTGTTGCTACTACGGCTACACCAGTGTCATAGATTTGGCACGCTCTGAGCTGAAAATGTTGCAAGCATTCTCTGGAAATAACATTGTAAACAAATAAGGGAGACTGGCGCGTAGACTTGACTGGCTTCTACCCTATCCCTATCCCTATCTCAATTGTCTGTGTATCATCAAATTGAGTTTATGTAGAAGAAACTTTTACTTTTTGCCAAGCATTTCTGGAGTAAGTTTAATATTTATGAAATAGTGAGGGGAACGGAGAGATAGATGGAATATATACATATATTAAAAGAGAAGCAGACACAGAATGGAAAGGTGGGATTATAAAGTTGAAAAAAGAAGAGTGTAAGAGAGAGTTAGCTATGTAGAGTAAAGGCGAGGGAGAGAGAAAGAGAGAGAGAGAGAGAGAGAGAAAAAAAGAGCGAGATAGATTGATAGAGATAGTAAGATTTAAAGGTAAAAGGTAATGAATGGGAATGACAGATAGAGTCAGATAGAAAGAGAGTGATAGAGACCGATCGAGAGAAAGGAGGGGAGATAGAGAAACTATAACATAACACTATAATATAACATAACATATAACATATGTGAGTTACGTGCCAGAAATGGGCAGATCTGCCAATTGGGAAGAGGAAAAGTAAAAGAAAAGTCAATAGAGTGCGAGAGAAAGTAAGATAGATATGCAGAGTAAGATGAAGGATACGGGAAACACAGAGGGAAAATTAAATATGCAGATGAAGAATCAGTGAGACAGATAAAGTGTGAGAGAAAGAGAGAGTGAGAGAGAGATAGAGAGAGGGAGAGAGATAGAGAGAGTGAGAGAGGGAGAGAAAAGCAAACGGAGAGAAAGCAAAAAGTGAAATTATTAGTGAGAGACAGATACAGAGAAAGACAAGTTATCAAAATTATATAGATTGGTATGTAGACAGAAATATGAATAGCAAAAGAAGGGGCAGTATAGAGAGAGGTAAGAGAGCTTGATATAGAGATATATATGAATGAAGGAAAGCTAGAGAGAGAGAGAGTTTTAGATATAGAGTCAAAGATGGAGAATAATATAAATATTTAGATAAAAATATATAGAGAGAAATACATAAAGCATTTGAAAACTATAGAGAGAGAGAGACAGAGAGAGAGAGAGAGAGAGAGAGAGAGAGAGAGAGAGAGAGAGCGAGAGTCGAGTTACTTTCTTAGTATGCATCTCAAGTCAAATGACTAAAGATGTCAGTTTACTAAAAGAAGCATTCCAAGATCAATGAAACAGTTTTAATACAAAGTTAGCTAAGGATACGCACAAGTATGAATAATGGGCGGGAATTGAAAGTTGTCTGCTAGATCCGAAAATAGAAGTTAAGGCTGCAAGACAAATGGCCCAGTACAGCTGTGGCACGACCTTAGCCATTAGGCATGCGTTAGTGGCAGGCTAGGAGCTAGCGAAACAATGCCAGTAACCGCGACACCATCGACCAAATAACAGCTCAAGGGCTAGCTCACACCATCCCGACCTCCCGCCGTGTCCGGGTTACCCGAGTCCGTGCCCAATGCCGAATGTGAGAGTTCAATGTCGCACTCTGTGGGCGAGAGCAATATACATTTTAAACAGTTGGTCACTCGAGCGACGACTGTAACGTGTGGGAGATATAAATATGTTATTTTTGTTGTGCCAGTGGGCGCGGCATGCGGCATATCTATATAAATATATAGATATATATACATATGCCAAATGGCAAATATTGGCCAAGCTTAATAAGGAGTTTTGCTGCTTTAAGTTTCAGTAAAATTTAATTTAAAGCAGCGAAATTCCTTATATATATATATATATATATATATATATATATATATATATATATATATATAATATATATGTATATGTAAACAAAGTAAATGCAATAAATTCACGTTAAAATTGTGCAATAGTTGCGTCGGCGTCTGGGATCCGATTTGACGTCGCAAAAGCATTTAGAAATAAAACAGGTAACATCGCCTGAGCTGGCTAAGCACGCTAAACGTCCGCCCAACTCTTAGTTTTCGTATTAGACGGTAACAGAGAAAGAGAGAAAGACTGACGGAGAGCAAAAGCATTGTAAAGGGAATAGCCGTAGTCGACGCGTCGACTTCGTACCATAACCCTCCCGTCTTGCCGATAAGCACGCCACGCTCCTGTTTGTGCCCCATTTTAAGTGCGCCTCCCGATTAAACAAAACATAAATTTTACAGACGATAAATCAGCTGAGAGCGTTGAGAGCTGCCCAACAGCAGGTGCAACCTCCAAACTCCAAACTCTCATCTCCCATCTCCAGTCTCCATCATTCCCATCCACATCCACATCCCACATCCATATGCATCCTGCTAGCAGCAGAACACCTAAAGTTCGACTCTACTGCAGCGCGCATGCAAGTGGCAAACAATACTAAAACCAATGTCAACAAGATGGAATGCTTTTTTGTTGCCAAGCCGCAAATTTAATACCCTTGGGCGTGCCCAACAACATTTTTTAAATATATTTTTATTTTTATGTAAATAGCGCATATCATAATTGCTGGAAAGAGTTTTTGCATAAAGTAAACTTCAAGTATATTGCATTGATCGGTTGGGCTACATAGAGAGCTGAATATGAACATAAATATACGTTACGATTTTATGTAGTCTAAGGTTAGAATAAGGGTTTTTTATGACCTGCGAACTTCAGATCTCTCTCATGCTCCGAACTGGGAAGTGAGGGTATATTGGATTTATCAGAATGAGTGTAGCAGAACGAAGGAGGCATGACAGACTGCATAATGTACATATATATAATCTTGATTATACCTACGAGCTGAACTGAGCTGAGCTAGGCCTGTACATCTGTACTATTTTATTCTTGAGACAATTTATATTTTATTGTGAGGCTCTGAGTTCAAATGACGCTGCTAACATATTGCTTTAAGCCGAACATTTTATTAGGATTTCAGTTTGTTTTGCTGCAATATAAAGATGTATATATGTGAGCAAGTTGACGTATATATACAGAGATAGAAGCTATACTCCTAGTCAGGTATTATCGACAAGAGCTTGACTTGTTATAATTCATATAATTTTTGATTCATTTACAGATAATGAACGTCATAATAATTTAAAAAAAAAAAAACTTTAAATTTTTTATATACCTTTATATACATACATATATACATACATATACACTTTTCAAAAAGTCTTTTATGAAATTATGATCCTTGAATCTGCACTTACTGTAGGACTATAGTATTGATAATCAAATTTGGATGCATAGTAAATATTCCTGCCCAAACAAACCTATAGCTTATTTTCAGCGACTTCTCTCTGGAAGCACAAGTAAGACACGCCTGACCGCCGCTGGTTTCACTTTGAAAGTGAATTCTATTGATTTATGTCATAAAATAGCTCCGAAATAACTGTGGACGGTTTCTCAATGTCTGCTAATAAGTGTCTTTTCGCACTCTCTGAGTTCAGAGAGAACCCGAAGACATCGGTTCTTCAGCGAGTACTCTCGCGATCGGCTTTGCAATCGTTTTCTTTGATTGCGTTTCGCTCTGGCAGTTCCCCGATCGTTCGGCTTAGCTAAACGAAGCAAAAAATCTTTTGAACTGAAAAATCTTTTGAAAATCCTCAGCGTGGGAGCGACTGTCGTATCGCTCTATAAACGCATCTCACGAATAGTGCAACCGAAATCCGAAACCAAAAGAACCGAAGTTACTTAGAGCGAGTGCGAGTGAGTAAATAATAAAACGGTTAACTGTTATTTGTAAGCTGTCAAATAAATTGAGAGCGCAAGATGAGAGCGAAGAGTGCACTGCTACAAATTCAGAATTCTTATGCCTAATTCACTACTTTAGTAACTCTCATTTTATTTACCATTGCTTCAGTTTCATTCATTTTAAATTTGATGTCGATAAAAGCTGCTCAAGTTTCGACAGTCAACTACTCAATAGCAATAAAAATATTCTTTGACTGGCTATCCTAAAAATTCGATAAAATAAATCAAATTAAAAAATTAAATTAAATTAAATTATATATTACAAAATTAAAATTTGTAAATATTAAAAATTCACATTTTATTGCTAAAGTAAGATATGTTGTCTATCAATCTATTCTGTTCTTGATTTGGACTTCGGCTAAAGCATTTTGATCGGATGCAAATCGAAATGGCGAAACTCGTGAAGAGACACATAATGAGAATAACAGCTCAACATTTAACATTTGCAAATTGTGGCGTCGCAGCAAAAAAAAAAAAAAAAAAGAAGCTGCAGAGCCCGTAAGCGTTGGGCGGTGCAGCACGGCGGAGTCGCTGCTGTTGCTGCGCCCCGCCGTAGTCGACAGATTCTGCATATCTAAGTCCGTGGCGTTCCATTTGGATGGTGCCTGCATTTTTATGCTTCGCTTGTTTTCAAACTGATTTTAATCTGTTTTTTCTGTCCTTTCATTCTTTCACAACCTTCGGTTACTTGACTTTTGTGTCATTGTTGCCAAAAGTCCGCGTTATTGTTCCGTCTGCTCGTTCGGGCCATTCCCGTTTTTTGTCGCTTGCCCTACCGGTCATCATCATTATTGGCATTTTGCCATTAATTTGCGACCGAGTGTAAAAAAAAAATATTTAAAACTACTGCTCAAAAGTGCTCGACTATCATATACCCTGCAAATGTGTAAAGCAAAATGAGTTTAGTCAAACCATCGAGTGCTTAAATAATTGGATGGTTGCAGTATAGAACGCAAAAAAAGTATACATAATAAATAATTGTAATAATAATAATATATAAAAAAATATATATAAAAAAACCAAAAAAAATTAAAAATAGTAATAATAAATAAAAATGAAATTGATAGAAATAATAAACAAATACAAATATTAAAAATAATAATGTAAAAAATAAGATTAATAAAAATAATTAATAAAATATTTGTAATAGAAACAAAAATATTAAAATATAATAAAAAATCAATATATTAAAAACAATAATATCAAAAATAATTCTAACAAAAAATTTAAAAAAACTTTTTGAAAAATAGTATTATCAAAAAATAAGGCAAAAAAAATTGTTTTTTAAATAAAAATATTTAAAACAATTATATAAAAAATTAGACTAATTCAAATAATACAAGCAATAAAATTACTGATCAAGTTGAACGTATCATAAAAAAGAATAAAAATATAATAAATCATATGATAAAAGTAATTCTTATTGTACTATTGTATAGCACCTGCCTGTTTATAATTTGTGAGATTTTGACTTTATTAACTACATTCAGTTTCCAGAGCTTCCTTCCGCCTGTTACATGTCACATCTAATGATCCTTATACCCTACCAACAAGTTGCTAATCTCTAGACTTAGTATTTGAAATGCCATGAAAGCAACTTGATCTTTTAACTGTTTAGCTGTATATAAAGTACATACTGTACCACGCACGCGAAGCGTGTTCTGTATCTCACAATACAGGTAAAGTGAAATTCGTCATTAACTCGGAATCAATTCACTTTGATTGGGTATACATAAATAGATAAATATAGCCCAAACTCCATTGAAATAATATTTATATGTTATTTGTAAACATGTATTCCTAAATATATACAATATTTGTGTATAATATATTACTAAACATATTTCCTATATGCTTTATCAAAATCAAAATTCCCAAAATCTACATGTATTTTCCACATATTTCAATCTTCTTTGAACTCCAAGCTATCCTAAACAAAATTTCTCTCAATTAAAAACCATGAAATAAAATATATTACAAAATGAAATAAAACAAACGTAATTTGCTTTTCTACTTTAATTATTCCCATGTTCTCCGATAATGCTGAACCGAAAAGACTTCATTTGCTTATGACACCGAACTATAATTCAGTTTCAATTGTTACATTGTTTGTTCTTATTTAAAAATATTAAAAATTTCAATTGTTCAATTTCTGAAAATTCTATTTAAAATAAAAAATGAAACAGAGTTAACCGAACAAACGCCCCGGAACTGTATGCATAGAACAATACTTTGGTATTTTTATATGAGACTACAAATACACAGACATACACGCATATATGTATCTATATGTATGTATCTATAGTCAGAATTCCATTCCATCCAAAAAATTAAAAAAATTGTCCAATTCGTATATTAAAAAAGATTGTCCTGACTGATTCTCAAGATATGGGGTGAAGTAAGCAGCTTTTCGGTTCGCGTCGCTGAAATATTTGGAATCGTTTATTTGAATGTGATAAATATAAATATATTCCCATGAAGAGTTAGCTAGGGAGAGCAACGAAATTATATGATGTACGATATTCAATTCCCGAGGTGACTTGGGACTTTTTCGATATATATAGATATATCTTTTATATACCTTTTGAATATCCCAATTCAATATCAAGTTATAGCTACTCTCACAAACTTATCATAGCTTGTTTAGAATTTTTAGAATTTTAGAATTTTTAAAGTATTATAAATGTATACCCTTTTAACATACCCTTATCACGTATAACATTAATAAAGTTTAGGACAGTTGCCGACTGCCAAATACTCTAAACTTACTTGGGTTTAGAAAACGAGAATTCAGGGTATTATGGTCTTGTGGAAATGTATGTAACAGGCAGAAGGAAACGTCTCAGACCCTAAAAAGCATATATATTCTTGATCAGCACAAAATAATCAGTTGATCTAGCGCTGTCCGTCTGTCCGTCCGTATGAACGTCGAGATTTCGGAAACTACAAAATCTGGAGAGACGAGAATTCCACATGAATATTCGTATGTTAGTAACGCAGTACGAGTTAATTTTGTTTTTTTTTTTTCGATAACTCATACCATTTCCAAAGTATCGATAAAAAATCGAAAATTCGTTTACTTTATTTTACGATTTTTAAGCATAACTTCTACACTGCTTTAGCTAGAGACAAATTAACATATTTAGATAGATATTATGGATACAACTGCGCGGTTAGCAGAGCGCGCGCTTATACGTGCGTAAAGAAGAAGAGTATTAGTTTTTTTTTGCAGGGTTCAGGGTATATCGTAGTCGAGCCGTCTCGACTAGAGCCTTCTTACTTGCTTTTTTTGTTTTTGGTTTCGCCGAGAACAATGATAATTAGCAGCTCAAATAATCAAGTGCAGCTTTCATTTTCACAATGCTATCAGCGAAAAATTGAAAACAAAGAGGAGCACGGACAAAGTCTCGCTGGTGTCTCTCAGTCTCAGCCTCCGCCTCATCCTGTGTCTCAACCTCCGCCTCAACCTCCTCCACTAAGCTAATGCCCCTGACCGTACCCCCGCCACGACCCACGTTTTGTGGACCATTCTTTTGGAACTGGGTCTCGTTTGTGGTTACAAATATTTGGCCGGGTGTTCGACGCTAAAATTTTATTGAATACAAGCGCCGATTGGCAGATGAGTTCAGTTTTAATCTGTCTTAATTGTCTGCTCCAAGCTGAAAACAATGGCCCAAAGGCCGCTGAATGGGCTGAAAAGAAGAGAAATAGATTGAGCAATTAACAATGTGTGACAGCCTATTGAATACCCTTTCTTTCTAGATATATATAAAAAATTATTTATTGATTGCCCAAGGCACAACTGATTTTATGTTAATTTGTTAATTTTTGTTAATATTTTAGTAGCGTTATACCGTATGTAGAGTAAAGGTCAGAGTTGTTATTTGAGATTGGCAATTAACTCTATAACAAGACTACCGGAACACATTAGGATTGATGTCTAATCAGCAAAGCCAAGGTTTATTTATAGAGTTCATTGATGGGCATAGGAAGGTTGTATACACACATATATCATTCCAGCATCAGCAAACTCTAGTATGCCCGTTCGTGACTGAGTCAATGATTGAGTCTATCAATGCAAGTCAATGCAAGATATATATATGTATATTTAATGATATTTATAAGTATCTATATATATTTAATGATATTTATAAAGTTATATTTATAATGATATTTACAAAGTTCGAAGATTCACTTGAATTTAAGTATTCGATAACTAGATAATAATCAATATGTTTTAAAAATCAAATGGTTTTCTTACCTTATATATCGTCTTTGGAATTTTGATGCAGTCGAGTTGTATATAGTTTATGAGCTAGTGCGTATAGGAATTATGGGAACTACTTCAGGAATACTGAGTATCTATTAGTCTGTCAATACTGAATGAATGACTGCAATTTTAACCACTAATGTGTTCTTTTTCATTCCATGGTTCAACTATCAATTAAGAATTACAGATTTACAGGGTATTTTAAGATCGTATTTCGTGCATGTGCAGAACTTTTCAGTCATTCACACTGTTGGCCACTTCCCACTTCCCACATTTTACATTCCCTAATTCAATGTTGTATTGAAATATAATTTCAAATTTGTTACTTGAGTCAAAATCAAAGTTAGAGGTCATCATCATGCGCGCATTATTTCCGGATCATTTGTGGCAGACCATGAACAACAACAACAACAAAAACAACAACAACAGTAAAAATATAAAAGCAAAAATTGCCTTTAAAGCGTGGCTGAATTTTACGCTTAATTTAGCATTGGCAACATTATGCATACGCAGCCAATTCAGAATCGATTGCGATGCCTATATCACTGTCAATGCGTATGCTTCAAATATCAACAGCAGCACCAACATCTGGCCAACATTATGTGGCCCTTGCCTGAAGGAGGGCAGCGCTTTCTGCTCTCACTTTTTTTCCTTTCTTTTTTTTTTTTATCTGACAATACAGCACTAAGCACTTCAGGCACACCCAACAACAACAGCAACAACAATAACACGAATATAAATAATCATAACAAAATGTGAACGTCAAAAGGTGAGGCAGCCCCGAAAATGGCTCAAGAAGCCATTGAGTTTGAAAGAACTGGGAGACACAGTGGGACAAGCAGTAAAGTGAGCAGACAGAACAGTCAGACTGAGTGCAGTGTGACCAACTATATAACATTTATATATCATCTATCTAAAGTAAACTTGAAGCTAAATATTTTCATAAATAACTATTCTATTCAAGTGGCAGCTGCATAGACTTTGTATAGAGCTGTCCACTGTGCTGGCAAGATCCTAAGATCCAGAAATGCGTGCTGCTAAAATGTTATGGCCATGAGCTCCAGCATCCAGCATCCAGCATCCATTTGCTTGCATCGCTGAATGTGCCGCACAGGTGATGGCAAATTGATGCTGTTATTGTCAGGCGTCTCCATGCCATGCCATGTATGGGTCCTGCTTTGTTTCTGACATTGCTACTGCTATTGCTACTGCTACTGCTACTGTTTGTTATTGTTGTTGTTGCTGTTGTTGTTATTGTGGCTTTGGTGCCAAAAAGCCAAGCCCTGTCAAATGTCATCGCTTGACTTCTGCCACCTAAAAGCCCCATGTCCAACCCCAACCGCCAAGTTCTCACGTCCTCTCATGTCAGACGGCCATAATCATTGCCGTTCATACATAATGGACTCATTGATATTCGCAGAAAGCAACAAAGGCAGTTACAAAACAACAAAGGCCAAGTGGCTCTGACTTTTACATTGGCTGCCGTCCTCCGGCTCACAGCTCACAGCTCACAGCTCACAGCTGACCCGCAGCCTAAACTGGCCCGTTTGTTGGCCTTGTCGTAACGGTAATTGCCAACAAAACGAGTGATTAACCTGACAATACACACCAGCTCACACACACACACACACACACACGCAAGTTGCAACTGTGACTGTAAGTTCTGACTGTGATTGTCACTGTGACTGTCACTGCGACTGTGACTGCGACAACGCCCACATTCCATTCCAGCTGCGACCTTGCCCAGTGGTCTGCATGGCGTATACTCGACGCTTGTCACTCCGCATACGGGTTGACATTCCAGCAGCTAATGTTTAACATTGCAAAACTACTTGCCCCATGATGCCACAGACGTTTGCTATTAGTGTTACACAGTACACCGGCAATGGCAAAACTGAAAGTAACACGAACTCTAAAGTTGGCCCTTCGTGAAAAAGTCAATTGGGAACTTAAATAACAAGAGATTTATGTAGTTAATTTATTTTGTTCGGAAATAGTAAATATTTTAAGTGTTAGCAAGAAGAAAAATATATTTAAAAAAGTGGATAGTGAATAAATATTTTTAAAAGGATATTTATTAAATAATAGAAAAGGATATACCTTGCTTATAGTGTACTTCACTATTTACATATATAGTTGCCAAGGTCTCTTTGCATAATTTATATGATATGAAAACTGTGACAAGCTCTGGTTTATAGTTGGATGAGGAAGTGTAGGTACTATTGTTGATCTGGCCTTGAGGGAATGCAGTTGTGGTCTGTCTATTTGATAGGCAAGCTATGAGTAAGTTAAATTATATGTGCATATAATAAGTATGTCGTATCACGAATAGAATATGACATGATGCCTTGATATGAGTGCCAGAGTCTGTTTTCTAGTATTATTAGTTCGAGGCTAAGAGAGGGTCGTCATAAAAATATCAGTCTATGCCTATGCGAGAGAGAGAGAGAGAGAGAGAGAGAGAGAGAGAGAGAGGAGAGAGAGAGAGAGAGAGAGAGAGAGAGAGAGAGAGAGAGAGAGAGGAGGAGAGAGAGGGAGAGAGAGAGAAAGATTGATGTTGCTGAGAGAGAACGAGATGACGGCTTGGATATTTTTGAAATGCTCGCTTTGAGTGTTAGTGAGCGAGCTATACATCATCTGAAAGGTATTAATGCGTAGTATATAGTATATATATGATCTAGCTCGTTTGTATCATAAGATATTTCAATTTGATTTTTATTTCGATTTTTCAAATAAAAATCAAAGCATAATTCTTATATTTTATTTTTATATAAAAATTGATTTGTAATAATTATTTTTGATTGTATGATAAAAATCAATTTAAATAATTAAAATGAAAATTTTTATTAAGAATTCCAAATAAAAGTTGATCCTTTTTTTGAAAAAAATAACCTATGCCTTTTTATCCCACTCTTTCTGGTTATTTTTTGTGCCTGATTAAAAAAAAAAATCCTATTTTATATTTGCGGTCCCTGTGGAAAAGCAGATGGTGAAATTTAACAAACCATGAATTCGAGATATCAGAGAATAAATTATGACATTAGAAGGGAGAATAATTGTAGTACTTATTAAAGCTGTTAAGCAGCAATAAAAATAAACTAGTTCCAGTTCCTAGTCCTCGTTCGAAAGCTCATTGAGAATTTATCAAAATTGCTTGTCAAACAAGTTCCATGTCATATAAAGAGCTAAGCAGACTCTCATTGGCATTGACAATATTTTGAAATAGCTTTGACGTAACTTGATCTCGTATTTACATTTACATCGACATTTGATTGTATTGATTTACAGTTATTTAAAAAGGGTTTTGTATTGTTGATTAGTTAAACTCGATCTCCAACATTACGCTTAGTCTACAACCTAAAGTGAACAGCGTTCACAGATTGTCTAAGTGGGATATAAGCCCATATACATGGGATGTTTAAAAGCTCGGACTGACAAAAAAAAGCAAATAAAAAACAAATAAAAAACGAAAGTTCTCAAAGACAAACGCAATTTGCACATAAGCTCTTTTCATACGCTCTTCGAAACATTGTAGAAAAATCTGCATATTGTGCCGCTTAGAGCCGCCTTTACATATATTTTCATTTGATTTTAGTTTGCTCTTGTTGCTGACACTAGAATCTGCCTGGGAAAACTTGCCAATGATTTAATTTGATTGGCGGCGGCAGATATTTGTGTTTCCGTATTGACAATTTGCAACGAATTAATTTACATATGCAAATACGGCAACACCTTAAATTGTTTGTCACAAAAACAAAATCAAAAAAAAAAAAAAAAAAAAAAAAAAAAGAGAAAATTATAAAAAAGTAGAATCAGTTGATTGTGAAATGAAATGTTAAAATGAATTTCAAATTTGTCACCTTTCGAAATTTATAGCCAGCAGCAAAATATATGCTGCACACAAATTTATGTAAACTCAAAAACAATAACAATAATATTTAAATGAATGCATCTATCTATCCGACTATGTTTGCAGCTGGTCGATTACTTAGCCAGGGCCACTTGTTTATGTTTTGAGTGTAAAATATTTTAAGAGCTTTAAGAGCGGAAGAATAGCGCTAGCAGGACTGCCTACAGCTGTGAGCACTCGATTGCAGAATAGCAGAAGATATTCAGCAAAATTGGATATGCTGCAATGGAAATTATTTTTCGCTAAATTAAAAACACTTGAATTCTTAACTTAATTCAACTGCCATTCAAGGTATTTGAAGGGGCAGTCTAAAAGGACGGAATAATAGGTAGAAGATATTCTCAACTCAATAAAAATCACTTGAAGCATTCGATTTCAGAACGAATAAAAAGAGAAAAACTTTATTAAGGAAATATACTAAACATAGTGGTAAGCGCTCAAAGCATTCGATTTCAGAGGGAGTAAGAAGATGAAATGATCTGAAAATCTGACTGATCTGAAGATGATAACTGAGGGGTCAGCTCAGTAGAATGCTACGAACTATCTAAATTCGTTTTTAGAAATTTATCTAAATTCGTTTTAGTATGTGGTTTCAAAAGGAATATATAAGGATTTCAACTATATTCCGATATCAGCTCTTTAAACATTCGATTTGAAAACATTTAAGAGGAGTTATCCTAACATTTATTTTGAACTTATCAAAACTAATTATTTATTTCTTTGCAAGTACATTTATATTTCTTGCAACGAAGTTGCTCTTAAGTAAATCAAATGTTGGAAAATTTGTAGTTGAAGCGTTCAACACATCGAGAGGCTCGTGCGTAACCAAATATAAAGCACGAGGCATCCACGTGTCAGGATTGTCCTTTACACAGCATCAGGTCTGTCCTGTGTCCGTCTTCTCGGTTTCATCTGCATTTTGTCGAGAGCACGTGCAACAATTTGTGCATTGGGCTATTCCTTTGAACTTGCATAACTTTTGCGGCTTTTTAACGGCCCGGCTCGGCAGTAGCTTTATCTAAACTTTGCTATGCAGTTAGAAGCTAAATTAAAATTACAAGTTTTGACTACAGCCTTAGTGCTGTAGTTGTAGTTGTCGAACTGCCTAGCTGCCTAGCTGCCTAGCTGCTGAGTTGCCGACTTGCTTTGCGTGCGACCCGAAAAACCGGCTCCAGTTTCCATCTTGGCTTCTGCCTTTTGATTTTGCTAATAAAATTGTCAAGTACGTTTTGTCAAAATGCCAAAAATGTTGTTTGAGAAAACGTTCAACTTCCGGCACGAGCTAACCGAACTGAGCGAGCGTCGTTCTTTTGCGCTTGTTTTGTGTTCTTTTTTTTTTATACTCTATACCGATTAAGCTCTGGCATGAAATGGGAATATTTGGGCAGGTGAACTTAATATCTTTTTGATCAGAATAAAACGGAGTCTTCAATTATATATTATATAAATTTCATGCTCATCAAAATTTTAGTTTTCTTAAACAAAGAATAATCTTTTATATAATTTCCACTCGAGTAAACATCTCATTGAGTCATATCTTCAAATCCATGCAAAAGTTCTCTAGTGTGTTATTTGGTAGTTAGGGTATCTCGTAGTCGGTGCATTGCATTTCTGAAAAGCTCTTTCTAGTTGTTTTTATGTTTGTTTGACTGAGGTAAGTTTTGCATGCAAAACATGTGTAAAATTGGAGAAACGCCATCAACTGGCCAAAAGCGTTCGATTTTATTTCTTATTATGCCTTAAGGAAGAACAGAACGTGCCTTCGTTTGCTCTGGCCAAAGTAGCTAACTGCCCAACTGGACAACAGTGAAGCTGGTGAACTAGTGAAGCTGGTGAGCTGATCAGCCGGTCAGCTGGGAAACTGGGGCCAGGATAGTTATGCTTCGTTGCTTAAATTAAATAACACAAGGACTTTTGGTCTCGTTCACATTGCATATAAGAGGGGGAGAGAGACATCTGAGAAAGTGCTTGAGTGAAGCAAGTGATATACCTTGGAAATATATAGAGCTATTTATGTTAACTTTCCAAGAGCCGATTATTGCAAACCTGCAACAGTAAAAAGGCTAGTAAATTTCCGTCCTAATACCAAGAGACTAAGCCACTATATATGCCTGGAATGTATTTGGAATGCTGGCAACTGTTGCCAGCAGAGAAGAGTACAAATTGTTCAGTTAGAGCACTTGGAGCACTAGAGATTGTTTTACATTCCCCTTAGCTTGAAAGCCTTGTCACATTGCACTTTTGCTGCTGCAGCCGTTAAGTGTTCCCATTTGGATGCCTGGCCTGTTCTAGGGCGTACTTAGCTTTGGACTGGACGAATTCAAAGCTGCAGCAGCACGCTCAATGCGCATTTTAAATAGCCAGAGAATGGGAGCTGCAGGTATTGGGATAGGCGGCCAGGTCCTTCAAAAATTTCAAAAGGAACACCGAAAAGCAGAGAGAGAGAGTGAAAGTACAGTATCAGAGAAGGCAACAATGTGCAGCATGCTTAAAGTTTGTGCACCATTTCCACTTAGACTAATTAACTCCGCCGTCACTTGACTCTGTTATCCATGTCGTGGACGTCCTGGACCTGCAGCCGGGCCGAGCAGCTGAGTGCAGCAAAGCCGTTAGTGGATTGTTGTAGTGGTTCTTGGCTCTTGTTGTTGTGGCCATACGGTCATCCGGTCATCCGGTCACTCGCCAACAGAAGCAAGACCGCAGACAGTCGAGCAGCATCATTAAAACTCTTTGCTGACTTGTGGGGAGTGGCAACGAGAGCGGTAGCGGGAGCGGGAACGGGAGCGGGAACGGGGGCGGCAATGAGCACGGGAACAGCCACGAAGTACAGGGCGGAATATAAAGCAATAGCATCCCCAAAATATTCTCGCTTAACTTTTCACTGATTGTACCGTTGGTCACTTGGCATCCACAGCAGCCCGAACAATCAACAAGAAGTTGTTACAGCATTTGAGAGTGATGCGAAATTAACTAGTAGCGAGTGTAGCGATTGTAGCTATGCAGCCAGCCAAAGAGTCGAGCTAACCAACGTCCATTACTTGTCAAGCCACACTAAAACAGGCAGCATTTGCTGTAGCTCCTGTTTGGGACGTTCTCATTATAGGGCCAAGTGGTCTGATCGTAAGATGCCTTAATTAATGGCCAGAATGGGCTGTGGGCTTTTACATGGATAATTGTGAATTAGTAGCAGATAGTTCTTGTATATATTTATTTATCCATCCATCATCCACTTTATTTCATCATCTACCCTCTACCCCCGATCTGTTGCTCTCTTCTATCCTCTATAATTGTTCTCCTATCCTCTTTTCTTTGTCCTCTTTTCTTTATTCCCAATTCTCTGTCATATTTCCTCCATCCTTTAACCCTCTATAATTTTTCCTCCTCTATCATCTATCCTCTATTATCTTTTCTTTTATTCCCTTCATCCTCTATTTTCTGTCTTCGCCCGAGCTTAAGCTCAAATATAACCGATTGACGGACAACGTCGCACGTTGTGTTTGGTATTACAAACTTTTCTACCAGAATGGAATACAAAAAATTCAATACTGCAATTTAGTGGATCTAGCGCAGAATGTAAAGCAGAGTTGGAAAACCAGTCGCTACATGCAAATAGTTCTGTTACATACGCATGCAAAGTTTTCAATTACGCAGTTTTTTAATATGATGAGTACATCGTATATAAAGAGCAGAAAACAAAAAAATAGTTTGAAAGGAGCACACTCTGGCACACCCACTCTCACTCTCCCTCTCTCTCTTTCACATACACACATGCTCACATAAAGATTATACATTCCGTTAAAGTTGCTTGAATTCGCACCAACTTCGCCAAAGTCCAGCCCGGTCCGGAGAGTGTTTGCATTGTAGCTGGCACATTTTTAGCCATTTTCCAAATGCACTTAAAGCGCAAATGGAAATCGAAAAGCAAAAAATGGCGACAGGCCGCATAAAATGTTAGTACTGTGTACGTAATTGAAATGGCATTTACCATTAGTCAGCCGGGGGCTGCGGCTGGTGCTGGGGCTGGGGCTGGGTCTTGGCCTGTATGGGGGCGGTCTCGGGGTTCCGCACATGAACTGTGCGCTGAACTGAATAGGTTGCTGAGTAGGATGTGATGGTTGCTAAACAAAGGCGTGGCCCAGGCATCTAACCATACGAAACATAAACTCAATAAAAATCAAAGAGCAAGGTGTGGCAATGTCGCGGGGCAGTCAGTCAGTGGCAATGGCTGCTGGTCACTTGGCAAAGCGTAGCAATGGAAGTTGAAACCAAGCCAGTGCCGTACACACTGAGAAAGCGAGAGAGAGAGAGAGAGAGAGAGAGAGAGAGAGAGAGAGAGAGAGAGAGAGAATGGGAGAGAGTGGGAGACATGATGGACAGGGGGCAAATAATAGGCGACCAAACTACATGATTGAAAGCTTTCACTTGTTTGGGTTTTTAAGGCATGGCGCACTCGGCTTTTGTGTATTTTAGACCACGAACTCTGCTCGCAGCGCTCCCACCCCCAGCCAATTTGCATATAGCTTTGGCCAACTTTCTTCACCCCCACACACACAACGCGATTGAGGAAAAAGGCGCGTAATGAAAACTAATAAACTAAGCAAATGAATTGCAGGCGATAGTAAAACTCGGCCAAATGGAGTGAAACCCTAGCAGCTCAACAATTAAATGTCTACGTTGAGCTGCTATCCACGCGATATTTTGTCTGCGAATAGAGCATATAGCCAAGTGTCTTGTCTCTTTCACAAAAAAAAAAAAAAAAGCTGGGCTTTACGTTCGTATACTTAATATGTTTTCCTTTTGGGAGAGTTTGCCAATTGCAGGGTTTTTTGTTTTTCTTTTTACACTGTAAATAGATTCTTGAAATCAGATTGTAAACTCACATTGTTGATTTAGCTTCTATTATTATTAATTTATTTCGTAAAATTCAATGAAAATCAAGTTTACTTAATGTAATGCAAAATCTGCCAGGTGACTGTACTTATATATTTCAGAAAAATAGATCAACATATTCATCTATGTGATATAGTGTATATAGCTCAATCTTTGCAAGTAGATTTAAACTTGTAATTTTTTTCAGTATTTGAAGTAATTTTTTGTATAATACTCGAAATTATTCTAAAAGGATGTTTATTTATTTGAACATGTAATGCAAGAAATGTTAAGGCACTGTAATTCATATTTAATCGAAAAATATATATAAATATAAATAAATGAAAAAATATATAAATAAAAAATAAATAAATAAATGAATACATAAACGAATAAAACGAATAAATAAATAATAATAAAAAAATAAATAAATTAATTCATTTATTTATTTATTTATATATTAATTTATAAATAAAACAAATCTATGTCAAGCTCAATCTTTTCAATTAGATTCGCACTTTAAAATTCAAGTTCTATATCAAGTAATTCACTAAAGTAATTTGGAATACATAAAAGATAATTTTTTATTTCAAGTGTTTCACAAACAAATTGGAATATTTGTAAAAAACTTCTCCAATAATTTTTCTACCACAAACTCATATAGTCGATTCACATATGTGGGCTATACTAAACTTAAGGAACACAACTTGATACACATATTTTCGTGCAGTGCATACACAAGTTGGACTTGACCCAATTGCTTTGAAATTAGAAGTAGCTTGGATATTTAAGAATACATTTCCTAGGACGGCCCTTATACACCTCCTACAAGCAAAGGCGCAAATGGTCAGCTCTGGCAGAGCACAATAATGAAGGCTAACAAAATGCATAAAATATTGCTGGGGCAGGGGCTCAAATTGTCGTCTGCCCCTTTAAATGGCTGTCAGGGCAACCGTGAAGCCACTTTTCACTTCAAAGCCCGCCATTTGGGTTGGGCTCGTAGTTTGTGCTCTGGGGCTAGCTGGTCCGGCTTAGCCAACTTGTTGTGTCCGTCGCGCCTCTTACTATTGATTACAAATAATACTTATCATTATCATTTGTTGCCGCTGGCGACGCGTCGTGACAACTTTTTGTCTACATTTTGTCTGCTTTGGATGCGCCGCTCTGCTGGCTCCAGTTGGCTTTCAGCTTGGCGAAAAGCTAATAAACTGCGTTATTTGCCGTTAATTGTTTCTGGCCTATTATTGTTATTGGGCTGGCGTGCCAGGCGTCCCGATCGCTGCCCACTACCGACTGCCGACTGTCGACTGCAAATAGCTTTCAATTTCAATGCCGCGCTTCCATTTCATTCCGAGAGCACAGGAACACTTGTTAACAGCGCCGGAAATTAATGGTGACACTTTATTGGCGCTCAATTGTCTTTGGCTCCGTTGCCACCTTTTATTGTGCCCTGTTTCCATTTAATGAATGGAAGGCCATAATAATCATGCCCCGAGATCTAAGCCGTTTAGAAAGCGAACACTTCAAATGAAATATTTATGCCCTGCGCACGCCCACAAATTTGAATACGCGTAGGCTCTCAGCTATAAATAGTAGTGTATCTAGAGTTGAATGAGGGAATATCAAAAATCAATGCTTAGGCGCACTCAAGTACATAGAGTAACTCTCTAGGTTTGCTAAGAGACGAGTGAAGTGAAGTCGTGAAGAAAAAGTTAATAGAAGTATTTAGACTCCAAGAAAGAGTTATTGAGCTTTAGCTTTAGCTTATATGATAATATGTACATTCTTGATGAGGAGAATTTCCTCTCTATTCGAATACAAAAGAGAGTCTCAAAGCTAATTTATTATCACGTAATATAATGATATAAATAGCTGGCAGAGAGCCTTTGTAAAGAGTTATTGTAAAATTGTTATCCGAGCGAATTTGCGTCTTAGCTATACGGTTCTTATTTCTTATTTGTATTCTCTAATGCTCACCTCGTCAGAGAGATAGAGAAGGAGAGAAAAATAGCTGCTGTTGAGCTGGTCTCGGCTGATGCTGCGTGAGATCCTTACATAAGCTATTCAGATAGGGCTACTATGAGTCTCAGGTGATGAAGGGAAGACGAATAAAAATTGAGATTGAGATGATATGAGATAGCGATCTATGCTGCATTCAGGTGGTTAAGCTACGGCAATCTATTCTGTGCTAAAATGCTTATGAACTGTGAATAGTTTCTCTTTGAGTGAACATCTCTCTAACTCTAGAAAGAATAGATCTCCAATGTCAAGGGGTACAACGTGTTATGGGAACATAGAGTACAAATGTTTTCCTTCATTTTGGCGTGATGAAACAACAAGAACTCTGAAATTAGGTTACTTTATATTTTAATTTTATAATATGATCTCTCATTATAAAATCAAAATGTAAGGAAACCAAGATATAATCCTAATTTACATATGCATACAACATTTATCGATAACATTAGAAGATTGAGGTCATATAATCTGAATATATAAATTATCGATACGTTTAGTTTGAAAGATTTCAAATGTTAGGCATTGCTATAAGCATTGATTTATAGTCTTGCTGCATTGCCGCACTGTTATGTCTTATTCAGCATGACTCAATCCTGGTATAGCCTTCTTTCACTATAAATTTGAAAGCAAACGCAGTTCACTATCTTCATATAGTTGTATGCGGGGTGTGGTCATTAATTGATGTTGAAATATTAAATAGAAAAAGCTAAATATCGTTAGCTGCACAAGTGCTGGCAAATACCCTTCAAATGGTGCACAACGAAATTCAAAAACTTTTGCCATGCAATGTGAAGGAAATAAAAGAGCAGATGTTGAAGCTTGGAGCTGGCAACAGCCGCCCATACACAAGCGCACAATAATGCAAACAAAACAAAACTCAAAAAAGAAAGAAAATGGCATCCATTTAATGCGAAGAGAACACACACATACACACACACATACACACACACACACACGTCACCCTTTAAAAGGTGCCGGAAGGTGGGCAGTCGGGGTAGAAATGCAGCCCAGGGATGGAAACCGGAAACAGGATGAAAAATTAAATGTCGAACTGGAATTGAAAATGGAAAAAGCAAGCGCTGCATTTGCACAATAACATTAAGCTGAAATTAAACACGAAGCATTTGGCAAAATACGCGCCAAAGGCGCCGAACCAGTCAGAAGCCAGAAACCAGAAGCCAGAGCCCAGTCGAAGCCATATTTCGATGCAAGGAGCAACAATTTGTCGGTGAGGTCAAGAGCCCAAACACTTGGCGTTGCAATGACGCGAACATTTGCAAATCCATTAATATCCATCATTACCCATGACTTTGCAACAATGTTTCGCATACCCTGTATGTGACGCAATGCGACGACAGCCATGTCAGATAGCTTGAAAGTCTAATTCCAGGTATTTCGATATTCAATTTACACCTTAGCCTAACTGAGCTGAGGAAATTATCCAACTATATGCAGTTAATATGTACTACAGTTATAAAAGCCTACATTAGTTGATCCAACTATGTCTTAGCAAGCTCTACAGGGTATCTGTCAGTTGATCAGCTCGGCGAGCTCTTGTCATCATTTTATTACTGTTGAAAGCTCGACAGCTTTTAAACTCTTGCCTTTTCGTGACTCGAAACGAGGTTTTCAACTCGGACTGCAGCGAATTTGGTTTTTATTATTTCGCACCAAATGTTACAATTTTTAAAATGAAATATATTGAGGGAAACTTAATCGACCCCGTAAGTAATATATATACATATATTTATTCATCGACATTTTGTTCCATAGCTGTTAAAGATAAAGATCAGCAATCGTTCCGCACATAACTAGAAAGTCCACGTATTAATAGAGCTGGGTAATACAGAGACACAGAGAGAGAGAGAGAGAGAGAGAGAGAGAGAAGAAGAGAGAGAGAGAGAGAGAGAGAGAACGAGAGAAAGATACAGAAAGAGAGAGAGAGAGAGAGAGAGAGGGTAAGACTCTGAGTCTGACTCTGAGATTTTGAAACGTCTGAGACTTTTCGGTATAGATATCAACTTTGTTAAGTTGAACTCATAGAAGTTCTTAGATAGTGTAAGTATCTTGGAAGAAGTCATCGTCATATGGTGATACGAGCTAATTTATATTGTGTTAATTTATTATATAATTTATTATATTATGTATGAATAATGCAAATATTTAAGATACAATTTTTCACTTATGTTATATAAGTAAATTATATCTATAATTGTTTTTTAAAAATCTTCTCTATAAATACAAAATATTAGATTACTATTGACTACAAGTACTTCCAAAACATTTTTTCGCTTAGTAAAATGTATTTTTTTTGTTATTAATTTTTTTTTTTTTTTCTACTATTATAATATACACACTTTGAGACGCTGAGTTCTATTCTCGAGTAGGCAAATACACTTGGATTCAATGAAATAATGTATTTGATATATTTTTATATAAGTCAGCAACAATAAGTCAAAGAACTGTCTCGCCCGAATAGAAACTGCTGCGTAGGTTGTGTTCTCCCCTCGAATGTCTGATGGGAGAATCCAGCCTACTAAGCATCCTTAACTTTTTTATAAATATAAATTATAATATAATTATTATATAATTCATTTAGTATTGAATGCAAATACATAATTCAAATATATTTTCCGCTCAGTATAAGCAAATGACAATAGCTCTAATATTATTTTTCACATCAACACAAGATATTCATGGGAAAACATTTCCCCTATATCAAATATATTCTCGTAGAGCACTTCGACAATTATTTGTTTGCTTGTCAAAGCCAATGCCATAGGTGATATGCCCGCGGGCGGGCTATACAATTACATTGCACTTTGCGAAACGTTGGGTTACGAAATGAGCAGTACTTTTTAATGACTCAACATTTCGTCATTTTTTCGTGAATCCTGACACGGGTCTGAGCAAAGAGTGCAAAGAGTGCAAAGAGCTGCTTGGCCCGCTGCTCGCTGGCTCTCAAAATAACAAAGTGCTTTGGGCCTTCAGCAGCAGGTGCCGCGCTGTCGATGTATGTTAAAGCCAACAAGTGACGGAAGTGAAATTACAGCGCATAGAAATTAAAACTCAAGTAAGCACAAATCATTTCAAGAGCTTTCTCTCTTTTTTCCATTTATTTATTCGGCTACGCCCCTGCCGGGGCGACAAAAGACGTGCCAAGCTTATGCTAAGCAAAGAGTGGGCTTTAAGTCACACTGAGAAGCCGTTGTCAACAAAGCAGGAAAGAAGAAATCAAGAGAGACGAGAGCTACATCGACACACAAACCATTAAATACTCTTATGAATATATGAAATGTCTTATAGCTAAAGATCTTGAGACTTAAGCATTTATACTGAAAACTATGAAAAGAGAGAGATATTGAAAACCTATTGAAAATCGTTATAAAAAATCATCTTTAAGATCTTCTATATATATATATATATATTATATATATATATATATATTATATAAATTATTTATATATAATTTATATTTTACTTTATATTGAATAACATTGAGCATTGAATTGTTGAGTTAAGAGTGCAGGAAAATGAATTTGCAAGAAATATAATATAAATACGAGCGGAAAAAAATATATATATAAACCCTAAGCAATTGATACATGTAGATACGATGTGCCCTCTCTTAGTTGCATTGCTTTATTCATGATGATATCAATAATATTGTGGCATAAATTATTTCAACTATTATCAAGTCTAACATTTATTTTCTAAACGTCTTAAGCTACTCTTTTGTCTTGAAATTAGCTTCGTATTGAATAGTGCGAATCACACGCATAAGTGTGCTCTAGTCGTAAGTGCCCAGTTAGGCGATACGCTATACGCGCTCAGTGCCCAGTTACCGCGCTGGCATTCGTGATTTCTTTGATATAAACAGTGGAACGCACCCATAGAGAGAGAGAGTGAGAGAGAGAGACAGAGAGAGAGAGAGAGAGAGAGAGAGAGAGAGAGAGAGAGAGAGGGAGAGGGAGAAAGAAGCACGCACTTTGCAAACAGCGCACTTTATGCATCGGCAGTGCTTCCTTTCCCTTTACCCTATTCAAGAGGCATGAGTATGCGTGTGTGTGTGTGTGTGTGTGTGTGTGCGCGCGCGTGTGTGTGTGTGTCAAGGAGAAAATGCGTATAAATGTTGTGAGATGGTAACTGCAAGACTAGACAAATCTGACTTATTAAGTTAACTGATGTGCTAGATGCAAGATGCCAAAGGGAAACTCAACGAGAGGGTATATTTGAGTCGTGACACTTTGACTTATTAGATTAACTTATTTGCAGTCTTCGGGCTGACTTAAGCTGCGAAGCAGACGAGCAGGGTATCCTTGAGTCGCGCAGTTTTGAGCTTAGTTACTCGTATGGTTGACTGTAGGAGCGAAGAAGACGAATAGAGGGTATCCTAGAGTCGTGCATTTTGCATTATAGCCTATTTAGCATGAATTTTTATGAACATGCTTAATGGAAGGTACGAAAAATGAAGCTCTCTAGCATGGATTCATAAAATACATGCAGGGTATATCTGAGTCATGCTTTTTATTCGACTGACTTTTGAGGCCAACATAGAAAGAATACCTCTGTTTGGTTGATTGGTGCCAAGAAGAAAGGCAGGGTATTATTAAGTCGGGTGTTTAGCCTTTAGGTTTACTGAATCAAAGTTTTGTGGGTGGCTTTAGCTACCAAGAAGATAGACAGGGTATCCTTGAGTTGAACACTTTGAACTAAGGTTCTCTTAAACTCTTGTGGTTGGCTATAGGTGCGAAGAGATAAGTCAGGATTATCGAGTGATGTATTTGTTGGCGCGTAAAAAGGAAAGAAAACAGGGAGGATATCATTGAGTCGTGTAGGTGAGGTCTTGTGGCTGACTTGAAGTATCAAATAGACTGAGAGAGGGTATCTTTGAGTCGTGCATTTCAACGCATGCCACTCTGAGTTATTAGGTTACCTGATGTACTGCCGCAAGTGCATGCATCGAAACTTTTGAAGAGCATAAATTGTGTTCGGATTACGTGTCGTTCATTCGAGTGCGACTCAGGCGAAGCTAACAACATAAACTGCCAATAAAATCAATTGATATTTTATTATTGTTTTTCCCTTCTTGTTTTTGTTTTCGTTACAGTGCTGCAAGCCGTCAGCTGGGAGGAATGGTGGACCTACGATGGCATCTCAGGTAAGTGATGGCCTCAACCGAAATCAGAATTCCACGCGCAGAGCTTTAAAGTCCTGAAGTAAAACAGGAATAGCCTAATCCAATTTAGTGTCGGCAGATAGATAGATATGAAAACATATTGATGCACATTGGGAAAAGCAAATGGGTTTGTATATGTATGTGTCAGTGTGTGTGAGTGTGTGTGTGTGTATTTGCTTCGGGTCACAGCAAATACATTCAGCTGGCTCTTACATATTAAAGCAAACACTCGATTTAAGCCCTCTTTACTACTTGAGTAGGTACATAGTGTACAATAGCGAGTCGCTCGCGTTTTTTGCGTTTTTCACTCTGAAGCTGACTGCGGGTCGTATAACATTTTAGCCACCCTCACTGGCGCACCGAGACGTATGTAAAGTTGCCGTATATTCGTCGTCATCTTATGTATCTGGCATTCGCAACAATGTTTGCGCAAAATAACGTAGCATACTTTTTGGCATTAAGACACGCTGGCACCTGTCACAGCGACTGCTCTCGTATTGCCAGTTGCTGCTGCTGCTGTTGCTGATGTTGCTCTTGTTGCTGTTGTAAAACGATTTCACCAGTGAGCAAAACTGCACACGTGAGCTGTGTAGTGTCTGCGGGACAGAGAGTGAGGTAGAGTGCTGGAGCCGCTGGAGCGGGGACTTCGGAAATGGAGACGATTTGCAGCTGTCTAATGGAAGGCAGACGAAATACGCCAACAGAATCTGGCCATAAATAACTTTACTTGTTTCTTGGTCCATTGTTTGACTCCGTATCTTTTTAGAAGCGCACTGCAATCGTCCCAGTTTAACTCAGCGCTCAACTCAGGCTTCGTCCTGCAGTCGGTTGCCCGCCTGAGGCACTTGCCTCAAG
The DNA here is from genome assembly GCA_030914385.1 of Drosophila antonietae. NCBI lineage: Eukaryota > Metazoa > Arthropoda > Insecta > Diptera > Drosophilidae > Drosophila > Drosophila antonietae. The sequence goes on along the minus strand of JAUESO010000087.1, from coordinate 150,661 downwards.
GTTAAAAAAATATATGTATAAATATATGTATATATATATATATATATATATTTCTATGTGTCTCAAGTCAACCGGGCAATGTGAATGCGTCCTGAGAGATTACAGCTAGACGCCAGCGCCATCGCCAGCGTCTGTCAGTCCAGTCAAAGCACAAGCAAAAGCACAGGCCAGATAAGCGTACCTGCAGCCGCCCGTTCCGAGCTGTCTGGCAGCTCAACTGCCCAGTCCTCGGCTGCTCTTAATCTCATTAATGACAACAGCGACGCCATTTACACAAGACAAATGCATAAAAAACCTTCAAGTGCTTTGAATTCGGTTTCGGATCTACAAATCCAAGCCAGAGCGCAGCAGTTGCGCTGCGAGCGTCGAGAGCTTCCGGCCAAGGCATACTCTGCAATCGAAACTCTGTCGCGAAAAAGTAATCCTCGTAAGCCAATTTATATCATATTGCTATTTTCTAGTTTCCAGTCTTGGTCATACGCCAACTCTTTTATAATAGTCATATTATTGTATATTTCTTTGTGAAGAGCCATTGAATATTTTTTGTATAACAGTATGACAAATGTGCATATATTCAGAGATTTATAAAATCCATAATAAAATTTATATGTATGTGAAGGATGATGAAACTAGAGTATGCTGGAGACGTATATGACCAGATCCGAAACATTGAGCATCAATATTTCCAATGAACATTTCAATTGTTAAACAGTAGTTCAATTTGACTATAGTTTATATTCATTCACGAAGTTCATTTTTCTACAATGTTCATCTTGTTGTCCGTCCGTCCGTCTGTCCGTCTGTCCGCCCGTCTCTTCGAAAGTCTAACCTTTCCCCCACCGGTCTATCCGAATGAAGTCAAGTTAATTTTTGACTGAAATTGAACATTCGAATACTTACGCATATAAATCCTCGTCTGATAAGGTTTTGAAATTTTCTCGATATGCTCGCTATGAGTGTATCACATCGGAAAAAATTGTTTCCTGTTTTCTCAAAAAATCCAGCTATTTAAAATGTTGAGTGAGTGAGTGACACTTGTAAATTGGAATACCTTTACGATATATACTATGTGCCTAAGATCAAAGAAACATACTGAAAATATTTACGACTACTGGGATTGCATCAAATCTTTGCTATATTTTCTAGTGTTTTTCTTAGCTATAAACTCCAAATTTTACACCTCCTATATTGACTTGACAAGAATGCGCCATGGCCGCGATTAAAATCTGAAAGGCTATATCTTGAAAGACTTCGAACATAGAGCTGCAAAATGATAAAGTTTAGTTGTGGTAGACTCATTCCTTATTCCTATAACAAAAGCCATGTAACTGACCTTAGCATCCTAACTCGTTTACCTACAGTATTTCAACTGCTTTTGGATCGTGAATAAAATGCTTCGTATCTACAATTTTCTAACAACTCTGTGGGATTCTAGTTGAAGAACTTGGCCAGATAGGATGTTTTTAATAGCTAAACAGTTAGCCTATTAAATAAAATGCAAGTCAGTTTAAAACAAGTAAGAAGGCTCTAGTCGAGACGGCTCGACTACGAGATACCCTGAACCCCGCATAAAAAGTGATACTCTTCTTCTTTACGCACTTATAAGCGCGCGCTCTGCTAACTGCGCAGTTGCTGCCGTGGCTTGGGGGTGATTTGGGCTAAACTTTGGATGCTTATAACCATTTCTAGATGGACGATCTTCATGAAATTTTTAGAGTAGATTAAGAGTATCTAAATCTATCTATTTGCCAAATTGCAAGTCTCTAGTATTTGAAATGCGTTTTTTTTTCAAATTGGGGGCGGAAGGGGCGTGGCATCCAAAATCTGAAAACTACAAAGTCTTCATATCCATAAATGTCTAAATTTATAAAGTTGAAGTCTCTAGCTAAAAAGGTGTAGAAGTTATACCCAAAAAACCTAAAAAACGGAAACGAATTTTCGTATTGCGTAGCTAACATACGAGTGTTCATGTGAAATTTCAGCTCTCTAGCTTTTGTAGTTTCCGAAATCTCGACGTTCATACGGACGTACAGACAGACGGACGGACAGACGGACAGGGCTCAATCAACTTATTTTTTTATGCTGATCAAGAATATATATATATACTTTATAGGGTCTGCGACGTCTCCTTCTGCCTGTTACATACATTTCACAAAACCACTATACCCTGAATTCCCATTTTCTATGGGTTCAGGGTATAAAAATCTCAAGGAAAAGTATAATTTGTGAAATTTGTAAAAGTAAAATCGCAAGTTTTCTTCTGGAGTTACCATGTACTCGCTGGGTAACTACAAAAGGTGAGCCTTGGTTATCAGTGCTCTCGATATGGTGAAAGTGTTGCAAGTATGCAGTAAAATAGGCACAGCTCGTGCAATGCCAACACCAACGGCAACGGGAACGACAACGATGTCCCCGATGCTGTAACACGTGTTGTCAACAAATTGCAGCCAAATCCGTGCGAACTTTGTGTTTCTTTGGCATGAATAAATTTGCATAAGCATTGCATACATACGTAAGTGCTGTTGTTGCAAGTTAGAAAAGACGGCGCTGCGCTACTGTGCCGAGAGGGCCCTTGCCACGGCATTGGCTGCTGCTCGGCTGTGGCAGGAACGGTCGGAGCTGGAAGCAGCTGCAGCTTCTTGCTAGCTTTTTGCTTGGGCGCGCTTAAAGCGCAATTAATGCTCCGAAAAATCCGCTTGATTTCACGGCATTTGCTGGCTGCCTGGCTGCCTGGCTGGCTGGCTGGCTGGGCTATGGCTTGGCTATAAAATTATTTGTACTCGTAACAGGCCAAATGGAAGCATGTAGCATAGCCGAAGACGGCCAGACGCCGCTAATGTTGTTAATGGCTGCAAAAATCGCTCGGCAATTGCCTCATTGACTCGGCATAGCCCCAATTTAATGGACTTCAGCTGTAGCCGCCTCCGTTTACCGTTTGCCGGCTAATGGGGCGCCGCTGAGGTCAACAATCGCTAAAATGCGTGTACGTGGCGTATCTATGATTGAAGATTGCGATTGCGCCCACTGATATAAGCGGCGGAACGTGTTGATTCCATCATGCATTAGATGCCACAACCAACCACAAGTCCGACACAAAACCTGCTGCATGTGTGCCGCATTAGGATGCTCGGGCATGCAGTTATATTATCTGTTGCCTGTTGTCTGTTGTCTATCGCTGCTGCATCAAAGCGTTTCCATGCAACGTGAGAGGATGATGAGATTTTGCATATCAAAGTTAGCGAACATTTTCTCGTTAAGGATTAGCAGCACAAGTAGCGCTGACAGCTGAAGAACTCGACTAGGTGATACACCTAAGCCCACACCATCAATTGGCTAAAACACCCACAAATTGAAACCCAGCTAAATGTTGCGAATATCAACTTCATATACATATGTATTGAGGATATAGAATGCAAATTAACGCGGCATAAGTAGGCTGGATTCTCCTGTCAGAGGTTTCAGGTGAGACCACAATCAATGGAGCTCAATTGCTTCAGTCCGTACTCAGACGTGATACAGTTCAGACCCTTTTTTTTTTAAATAAATTTTTCGGCTTTTTTACAAAATTAATATTTCATTGAATCCAAGTGATTTTTTTTTTGTGAACGCGAAAATAATTTGTTTTTTGGTAAACAAAAATAAATAAACAAAATAAATAAATTCATTAAAAAAATCGATTATATGAAAAGCAAAATTATAGCGAATATCCGCTTCATATATCTATTAGAAATTTTATATAAAATTAAAACTGCTTAAGTAGGCTGGATTCTCCTGTCAGAGGTTTCAGGTGAGACCACAATCAATGGAGCTCAATTGCTTCAGTCCGTACTCAGACATGATACAGTTCAGACCTTTTTTTTTTTTTAATAAATTTTTCGGTTTTTTACAAAGTTAATATTTCATTCAATGCAAGTGATTTTATTTTTTATTTATTTTTTTTTTTTTTTGTGAACGCGAAAATAATTCGTTTTTTGGTAAAAAAAAAAAAAACAAAATAAATAAATTCATTAAAAAAATCGATTATATGAAAAGCAAAATTATAGCGAATATCCGCTTCATATATCTATTAGAAATTTTATATAAAATTAAAACTGCTTAAGTAGGCTGGATTCTCCTGTCAGAGGTTTCAGGTGAGACCACAATCAATGGAGCTCATATGCTTCAGTCCGTACTCAGACGTGATACAGTTCAGACCTTTTTTTTTAAATTAATTTTTCGGTTTTTTACAAAATTAATATTTCATTCAATCCAAGTGATTTTTTTTTTTGTGAACGCGAAAATAATTCGTTTTTTGGTAAAAAAAAATAAATAAATAAATAAATAAATTCATTAAAAAAATCGATTATATGAAAAGCAAAATTATAGCGAATATCCGCTTCATATATCTATTAGAAATCAAATGTAAAAGTTAAAACTACCTAAGTAGGCTGAATTCTCCTGCCAGAGGTTTCAGGTGAGAGCGCAATCGATGGAGCTCATATGCTTCAGTCCATACTCAGTCTTGATAGAGTTCAGTTCTTTTTTTTTTTAATAAATTTTTCGGTTTTATACAAAGTTCAATATTTCATTGAGTGAGTTACTCTAAGCAAAAATTGCATTCGTTTTTGCTTAAAAGAAATTGTTTTCATATAGTTTAGTTCAAGAATTATTTTAAAAATATATACGAAGATAAAGTGTTTTTCTTTCCTAGTTTAAATAGATATAATCGTCTGAAAATAACTTTAGTTCGTTTTTTCATTGATTCTTCATATCTTTTTGGTTTACAGGACCTGCATTTTGGGGTCTCATAAATCCAGAATGGTCGCTCTGCAACAAAGGACGTCGTCAGTCTCCAGTGAATCTCGAGCCACAGCGTTTATTATTTGATCCAAACTTGCGTTTAATGCATATTGACAAACACAGGGTAAGCAAAGTCTCTAAACATAATACTATTATTTAAATTTAAATTATGATGTATAATTACATACATACCTAATTCGCAAATAATTGTTGCAGATTGAGTCTTTCACTCTTACTTCAAGAGCAAACGATTGCAATGGTTCTTAAACGAGTTTCGCGATCGGATAGAAACTTTTTTTTCCCCGCTCGTTTAAAAGCATCTAAATTTTGTTGTGCTTTTATGTATGACTGTGAAGACCGATTGCAATGACTCTGTGAGCAAATTAGCTCACACTTACTGAGCCTCATTGTGCGAGCGACAATCGTGTCGCTCTCTAAACGATGTTCGGGAAAAGAGCATCACACGAATAATTCGACGCAAAACGCTCAACAGAAAAAGAAAAGATCCGAGTGAATACGACTTTATCGGTTGATCTCGTGAACTGTTCATTATTAATTGCGAGGTATTCTCGCCACATGCTCGACTAGTACATACTCATTATTATGCCAAAAGTCTGACTTGACTTGTAAATATTTTCATATCATGCTCAAATATTATTTTATTATCTGTTCGTCACACTCTTAAATTAAAACATTCTCTTCTTTTTGCACAGATAAGTGGAATTATAAGCAATACTGGACACAGCGTAATATTTACGGCCGGCAATGATACAGTCGCCAATTATGATGGCATGCAGACGCCAGTGAATATATCTGGCGGTCCTCTCTCATATCGCTACCGTTTCCATGAGATACATATACACTATGGACTCAACGACCAATTTGGCTCTGAGCACAGCGTCGATGGATATACGTTCCCTGCAGAGGTAAGTCGAGTTCCCATATATACTATATGAAATGATTTTACTCATGACTACGAACTCCAGAGAGAGTGCTGTATGATCTTGTTTGAGTGAGTTATTATGGAATGTCAGATTAGTGGCCTCTGATGAAATGAAAAGCTTGAGAGTGAGAGGCAGAGAGAGAGACAGGTAGAAGGCGGGACTCTGATTAAATTATAATGATGTAAAGTTGGGAACATGAATAGTACCGCCAGAGATCTGCGTTATAGATAGAGCATACTCTTGGGTTAAAGCATGATTAAAGCATATGATTAACTGGAGGACTTGAATAGCTCGCTGTCATAAATCTGAAAAGATATGTATGTCTGCAAAATAATTTTAATTTCTTGGATTTTCCCTTTGACAACACAGTTTAAAATTGAAACTAGGTAAATTAAATAAGCAAATAAATGAAGTCTATATTCCAAGTCATTTGGCTTCAAGCCCATGCACATCTGGTAACCGTGTTAAAATACAATTTTATTTTAGTTATATTTAGTTATTAAAATTTACGAGTACAACAAAAAATTAATTAAAATTTAAAACAAATAAATATAAATATTAATGTATAACCTTAATAAAGAGAAACGGAAACTATTTACACCAAATTACCTAATAGTAAATTTTAGGTAGTTAGTTTACTATTTAAATAATTCACATTTAATTTCAAACAACTTGTTCAATAAAAGTTTTTATCTCAGGCATTTGACTTTAATTTAAATAAAAAACAAATGCTGCAAATATACAGATTTAAAGAGAAATAAATAAAAAGTAAATATGGAGCTTGGAGTTAGCAGAGCCAAGGCTGAGGGTAAAAAGATTACATTTATCTGTATTAGCGTTTCATTAAATTGAATTCAAAATTTGGACTCTTTCAATTGATTTACATTTTAATTTTTAATTAAAATTTATTAAAGTATTCAGCTTAATGTAGAAAAGTTTCGTGGGCACAAGCAAGGGGATTAATGTAGCAGCTAAAATATGTTTACCGCACATGTGTAGACATATGTGCATGTATATGTATATACATATAAGGAAGTCAATGGAAATACGGAAATAATTCCAACTGACAATGTCTATCTCCATCTCCCTCCGTCTCTCTTCCCCTCTCGCTCGCTCAGTCCTTGTTTTATTTCACTTGTCGTCGCTTGTTAATCGTCTGCTTAAATATTTACGCCGATAAACGAGCGACTTATTTGATCAAGGTTAAAGTCAACATTTGAAGTTCACTGCCAAATTGTTTTGTTTTTTCTTTGTGTTTTGTTTATTTACGTTGTTTATAAATAGGATTCATAGCATGAGGGATGATGTTCTCTTATTATATTTAGACTCTGTTGTCTATTCATATTTGGCAGAGCGACATACTGATAGCCAGTGACTATTTCAGTTAACTGCTGAATATATATATACTTAATAGATCCGCCACGCCTCCTTCTGCCTTTTACAACTATATTTTACACTTACATTCGTATTGAGTTCAGGGAATAAAAAGCGTAATGGCTGCTGCCAACAATCTGTTTGCCTACGAAATGTTGTATGAGCATGAGAGACAGAATTAATTTGAAGCTTACTCAAACTACTTATGAATAAATGCATTTCACTCAGCTTGTAGTTTTTAGCAGATGGATTAAGTAATTAGCGTTTTTGCTGAATGTTCCTCAAAGTTAACTGCATCAGGGAAAATACACGTAGACCTTCACAAGCTTTACGCACTATAGGATCAGTTGGCCGGAACGTGACGTCAATGGTAACTCTAGGAAAATCAGCGCAAATAAATCTTAGTTTGGTTTAAGAGCACTGTAGAGCCATTCATTTACGCTCTTCATTCTCTTCTCCTTACCATCGGTTTCTATATATAGACCTAAAATATGGCAACACTTCGATCTTTGACTTGAGGCGCGGAGGGAGAGCTTTTCCTCCACACAAATTTCAGAAATGGCCTCACTTTGTTTGTGGTGTTGGTCTCTCTTGGTGTGGCAGCCTGATTTATTGACTGTATCACTAGATACATATGCGAACTGTTCAGTCAATGTCCTCTCATGTCCTTGCCTTAAAGGCTAACGCTGCTTCTTCTATTGCTCTTGCTCCTGCTGCTCCTCTGTTACTGCTTGTTTGGCAAATATGTTTTCGGCCCCGATTTCCATTTAGATGTCATCTAGTCCAGCGGCACATACTCTCGCCGAGTCGGTTTGTTGTTTCGCTCAGTTGAATTGCCGGCAGTTTATTAAAAATATGTAAATCCGTCGGGCTAGTGGGGCGGGCCGATGCCGATGCCGCTGCCGCTGCCGATGCCGGCGAGGGCAGTGCAAACAGAGTGAGAAAGGTTAAAGATTAAAACGTACTGCCACTCGAGACGCGTTCGTGGCGTGCTAATTTGTCGAGCCATTTGCAGATTCAGTCGGGCTATGTGCTCAGGCAGCTGGAACTGATTGTCCTTTCAGCTGCTCCTCTGTTGCCCCCGGTCCTGGCCATCGCCCTCGCCACATCACACTCAGCTCGACACTGGCGCTATGTTAAATGATCATTATTGATTTTACTGCCCAGTCCATAACAGATAATGGGTGAGCCAACTGAGCCAAGGAATTCACTAGCGGCATGTCAACAAATGGCAGCAAATTTCTCTCAGTCATTGTCTGCCGGCTCCCTACTTCGGCTTCTGCTTCTTCTTCTACTTCTTCTGGTCCTTTTTTGTTTTCGTTATATGTACTTGGCCCACTGGCCCATTGGCCTGGTCCACTCCTTGTGGCCATAAAGTGCAGCTGTTGCCAATTTGTAAGCTGCTGCATATGCAGCGTATACGTCTAATTAGTAAATGCCAATGGTGATTAACTCATATTACCATGCCGCATACTAGAACAGATTGGCGACCAAATGACTCAAATTGTTGTGAATGGTCAGATAAATCAGGCGCCGTAATGCAATGCGCAGTGCGCACTGTGCGTCTTACATTCCGCTTTAACAATAAAAACAAAACTCCTGATTCAGAGTTATTCACGACGACAGAAATTTCTCTGAAAATATGATTATAGTAAAAATTTGATATAATATATAGAAAAGTCTTGAAGTTATTAAAGTTGATATTATCTCAGCTAATGATAAATAAAAAAATTTACGTGAGATTCGAACTCGAGTATTTTGAAATTACCTGTATAAGAACCCGCCCAATTCCAGCACAACTTTCATCGCATTTATCGTCAATGAATGGCAAATCGGCAAAGATGTTTGTTATGGCCAACTGCATAATTCATGCATATAATAGCTCAGTAGTAATTGCTAAGGTGGCAGATAGCATTTTAACATAAATATAAAAATATTAATGAATTTAAAAAATAAAATTTAGAAGTTTTCGATTAATAAATTATTCGATAAATAAATAATCTTTTGAAACTAACATGTGATCGTTAGCTAAACCTAAATAAATTCACAGCTGATCAGCAGCTTGTGACAAAACAAAACAATACAATCGCAATTCTTGCAATATGTATACACTTTTGGATGTGTATACACAAATACAAACATCTGTGTATATATGTACATACATACATACATATATGCATGCATAGAAAAACTGCTTGCCAAGCAAGCAGCGTGGCAAATCGGAAAAGTTGTTTTAGTTTTTGCTTAAATGCACAATTCATATGCGTATGTTTATAAATTATTATCAATTGGCAGCAAGCATTTTGTAATAAATATACAAATATAACCAAAATTAAAAAATAATAATTTTTGAAAAAAAGATTTCTGCGGTATTCGAACCCGCGCAGCGAAATGCAGTTTGCGTAGCGTTTACCACCAGCGCGCCACTGCCATGGTGTGAACTGTGTTAACTAAAACCAAATAAGGCATTGCTAGAGCGTCTTTGACAAAACTAAAGTAACGATCGAAAAATTCCCAATTCAGGCATCCAAACTTTTGTATGCATATATAGAAAATTGTGTGTATAATCGTATAGTGTGTACATGTGTAAATCTGTATGTACGTGTAGGAAAAACGCTTGTTGCTTGCCATGTATTTCGCAGTTAGTTGTATACTTGTTTTATGCTGATCAAGAATATATATACTTTACAGGGTCTGCGACGTCTCCTTCTTCCTGTTACACACATTTTCACAAAACCATTATACCCTGAATTCCCATTTTCAATGGGTTCAGGCTATAAAAAGTAAACGAATTTTCGATTTTTTATCGATAATTCGGAAATGGGATGAGTTATCGAAAAAAACAAAAAAAACAAGTAAGAACGTTGCAGTTAGGCGCAACTAACAGCGATATACTTTGTTCCCATAGGTGCATCTTATTTATTTAATAAACATTTAATTAACGAAATATTTCGGCAATTAATTGCAAGCAACAAACGTTTTTCCTTCACATACATACAGATTTTCACATGTACACACTATACGAGTATACACACAATTGACTATGTATGCATACAAAAGTTTGGATGCCAGAATATTCTAAGAAATGTGACTGAATTGGGAATTTTTCGATCGTTACTTTAGTTTTGTCAAAAGGCGCTCTAGCGATGCCTTATTTGGTTTTAGTTAACGAAGCGCAGGTCAGGGCAGTGGCGCTGGTGGTAAGCGCTATGCAAGCTATACTTAGGTGCGTGGTTCGAATCCCGCAGAAAACTTTTTTTCAAAAATTATTTATTTTTTATTTTTTTAATATTTGTATATTTATTATAAAATGCTTGCTGCCAATTGATAATCATTTATAAACATACGCATATGAATTGTGCATTTAAGTAAAAACTAAAACTGCTTTATGCTTTCCGATTTGCGACGCTGTGTGGCAGGCAGTTTTTCTATGCATGCATATATGTATGTATGCATGTGTACGTGTATACACATCCAAAAGTGTATACATATTGCAAGAATTGCCATTGTATTGTTTTGTGACGTCACAAGCTGCTGATCAGCTGGTCAGCTGATCAGCTGTGAATTTATTTAGGTTTAGCTAACGATTACATGTTGTTTTCAAAAGACCCAGGTTCGAATCCCGCTGGAAACTTTTTATTTATTAATCAAAAACTTATGAATTTTATTTTTAAAATTCATTAATATTATTATATTTATGTTAAAATGCTTTTTGCCATCTTAGCAATTGCTACTAAGCTATTGTATGCATGAATTATGCAGTTGGCCACAACAAACTTCTTTGACGATTTGCCACGCCCCCAGGGGGCGTAGACGCATAATTTTTTGCCAGTTCTTAGAAAGGGCCGAGGCTAACATGCCTGCAAAATTTGGTTGCTTACATTCCAAAAATGCGAAAATTACAGGGTATTTTTCGATATGCCACGCCCCCAAAGAGGCTGAAAAATTATTTTTGGGGGATCGATAGAGGAGAACATTAGTAACTCAACCATCCAATTTTCAAGCTTCTAGCTCTAAAACTGTAGGAGATATAAACTTTTGCGGTTTGCCACGCCCCCTGTGGGCGTAGATATATCTACCATAGCTTATTAGTCTTGGGTTGTCAACCCGAGTATACATGCAAAATTTCAAGTCTCTAGTGTCAATAGTGTTCAAAATATAGCACAATTTGAAAAATCACTATATATTCAGGTCCGATTTGCCACGCCCCCAATGGGCGTAGACATAAAACTTTTTGATCGATCTTCTTAGAATCATAACATTAACTCACATGCAAAATTTCAGCGTTCTAGCTTTAACGGTGTAGAAGATACGTATTTCCCGATTTGCCACGCCCCCAATGGGCGTAGATATATCCGCCATAGCTTTTTGAACTTGGGTTGTCACCCCGAGTATACATTTCAAATTGCAACTCTCTAGCTCATCATCTAGTATGATAACTTAACTATGGGCGGAAGAGTTTTCCGATTTGCCACGCCCCTAGTGGGCGGATCGGGAAAATTTTTACACTTTATAATTCGGGAACATATATGAGTATATGTTTAAAATTTCAAGTCTCTAGCTCTAATAGCGCCGAAAAATATTGCGTTCATACGGACAGACGGACAGACGGACAGACGGACAGACGGACGGACAGCAAGACGGACATTGCACAAACCCAATATACTTTTTCCCCTTCGGGAACAAAGTATAAAAAAACAATTTAAACTCGTACTGCGTAGCTAACATACGAGTATTCATGTAACATTTCAGCTCTATAGCTTTTGTAGTTACCGAACTCTCGACGTTCATACGGACGGGCAGGGCTATATCTCCTTCTGCCTGATACATCCTATTTTCAATGGGTTCAGGGTTTAAAAATAAAAAGTAACATAATGCACAAAATCTATATTTACTTATTCGCACCAAGAGAATTTTAATCAATATTGAAATTCTTGCATAATATTTTGTTGTATTTTTATGACTTTGAGATATCTCGCTAATCAGTTCTGTAATAAGCAGGGCCAGAGATGGTGTTTCTTTTTAATTCATTCATAATTGGCAATTCGATTTATTTTGCTTGTGAAGCACAAGCAAATCGATACAAAGAGGGTATTGAAGGAAACAAGTCTTTGATTTCAGTTAGTTAGTCGACCTAAAAACGGGAGAGATCAGAGCGAGGGTGTAATCAGACTTGATATCTATATATATGTATGTATATACACATACATACATATAGTATATTTATTTTATTTTTTATTTTTGGAACATTGTTGGTTTTGTTGTTTGTTTGATTTGGTTTATTTTTGCCGGTGGTTGTGGTAATTTAGCACTTGTCTTGTGGCTGAAATTTAATCGTTTGACACACCCGACTCTCTGGCTCTGGCTCTGGCTCTGGCCCCTTTGACCCAGCTGTATGTATTCACCCTTGCTGCCAAATGAACTTCGGCACACGTTTCAATCCCCTTTCAGCGGTCTATGGTGTCTGCGGTCTCCATCCATCTGCAGCTCCATCCGTTTGCAACGTGGCAACGTGGTAACGTGGCAGCGTTGGCAACCCAAAACGACCGACGTGACCTACGGTTTAACCATTAATTTACGCGCTAACCATGAGGTACTTAACTATACAAATGTATCCGTATCTCTGCCCCTCATTGCCAAATATTTACTGGTAATGAGCTGCTGCCGTGAAATTTGGATTGATTTTTGCTTTTTTTTTCGCCCTTGTTATTTGATTTGGAATTTGCGTGTGCTTTAATTAGTTGTGCGCCAGCTTAAAGTTTTGCCAGGCTCGACTATCGATGGGGCAAAGCGGACTACATACAGTCCATTCCCTCTGCTCACTTTAATTAGCATTGAAAAAAGCGTGTGTGGTCAGAGCCATTAAAAATGCCTGCTGCTGCACACTCCCAGAGACAGAGACAGAGAGAGGGGGGAGGGGGGGATATCTCTGCTCATCTTTTCGTGTGAGCGCTTTTTAAAACTCCAGCAAAACGGGACATTTGCTTTACTGCTCTGCACTTGTGGCTCCTGCAGCGCATAATTAGCAGCAAGTGCTGCCCAAATGTACATCTGCGTACCAACACACCAGCAGGGGGGGGGGGGGGGGGTATGGCATACACTTGAAAGGATCTGTGTGCCACAGTCAACTATGGGCTAAGTCCTCGCTCTAGCTCTGTCTAGGCTAAAGCTGCCGCTGCTGCTGACTAACCACGTCGGCCTGTGTGCGTTGTGAAGCTAATTTGCTTCATTTGTCTGGAAAAGTGACTGACAAACCTCCAACATGCACACCCATAGGCATATATGCCAACAATAGATTCATGGCTGCTCGGCAAAGTGTTGACACGAGGCCGTGTTTTCAGAGCTAGCCCCTTACAGCTCGCACCCCTCTACCCAACTGCTGCTGCTGCTGCACAGGATCTGAGCAAACTACGTTCGACCTTCTGCTCCCGCAACAAATCCGAAAGTTTTGGCCAATGTGAGCACAGTGGACGCCAAATGTTGAACTGAGCCATATAAATGCCAGACATTGGCAGCTTCACACAGGCATTGAATTAAGGAATTAAAAAAAAAAAAAAACTTTTTATTTTAAATTGTTTAAAAGTTGTTTGATGAACTCGCTATAAAGTCTAATAGATAACTCGAAATCTGAGTTCTTATATCGTACATTATATGTCATATATTATATATCACACATCATAAATCATAAATCATATGCATATGTAAATCATACATATCTTATATACCATATATCATATCATATAGTTATGTGTCATAGTCTGGTAGTCTGATGTTAAACAGATTAATTAACTATGAGACTATAAGACTATATAGTAGATACTTTTGTAGATTATTGGATTTATCAGATATAAAAACTTTATTACTGTTAACATAACTTAGGAAGAATGTTGTCATATTTATCTAACTTTAATTTTGTTAATTTTATTCATGACACGATTGTTGAGCTAAATTCCTTGAAAACGCGAGCTACTTTTCTTCAGCTTACATTTCTAATATTAACAATATTAAAACCCATTTCAATAGGTCGTATATATAGTAAAGGCGGAGCCAAAGCATCTAAAGCGCAAGTTACTTAACCTTTATAAGATTTTACTACCATACTCATAAATCAAAGTTAATCACAATCTTTTGATGTTGAAAATAAAAATCTTGTTGAGTATGATATATATTGGCATTAGTTTGATATATGAGTGTATAAAAAACAAGAATACATATACTTTGTGGGGTCTGCCACGCCTCCTTCTGCTTCTGATTTCCCATTTTCAATGGGCTCAGGGTATACAAATACGAAAAGGAATTCAATTTTTAGCTTGACTAATTATATGGATATTCAGGCTAGCAAATATTTATTATGTAGATTTTCGATCAAGGCCAGCACAGTTGGCCCATATAAAGGTGCGAATTATATCGTTTAAATATTCGAATGTCAACCACTGTTATATGTGTAGTTCAAGTAAAGTAGCGACATTTGTAGCTAAGGCATTGTTGGGTCGCTGGGCCTGTGGGCCATGGCTTTGGCTTGAGCTACGACCTGACTCCCTCGGACTACATAGAGCCGACAAGCCTGCAATCCATGCAGTAAAAACATGTGTAATTGATCTGATTAAGTTGCCTTTTCTCTACCCTGTCTGCGTGTCCGATTGTTTGTCGATTTGTTAGTGTGTGTGTGAGTGTGTGAATGTATGTTCAGGCTCAACGTTGTCCAGGCGAGCAGCATGCCAAGAGCTTGCTTTGTATACTGCCTTCTCTTTGAGCAAACAGACAAACAAATTGGGCTTATAGGGCATGAGAGTGAGAGAAAGACAGAGATAGAGTGAGGGGGCGAGGAAAAGGGACGAGACTAGGCATTCTGGCTATTGCCTGCTAACACTCGGCCTCTGTCCGGCTATTTGCTAGTATATGTTGTATTTTGTTGTTGTTGCTGCTGCCGCACGCTTTGCTGTTTAATGAAACGGAAGTATAACATTTAACATTGCGGTAAATATTGCATAGCATTTTTATACCCTGCAACAAATATTTCATTCTGTTTTTTTTTTTTTTTTGACAATTCATAATTTTCATTTGTAAATTGTCAATTTAGACATTTTTGTTGGCTTATAACGTGCTGCATATTTTTGTTGATTATATAAATAGTCGAACGTAGGTAAAACACATCAGTTAATGTATTATTCTGTGTAAGCTTTAAGCCTTTGGCTTTGCTGGAGAGACTATAGTAAATGGACCTATTCATACATGTATATGATAGCTAGCTATTTCCGCTTAATTCTCATGCAAACGTAAACAAAAAGAGCTTTTCCAATTCTTTTCATTTAACCTATATGCATTAATTGGCCCATTGTCTCTATGCAGCTGTCCCTTGTTTAGTTACGTTCAAATGTGTTTCCCAATCAGGCCAACAGGCCTTGAAGAGCCTTCAACATAATCGTTTCAATTGCTGCGACATTTGCTGCCATATGTCTTAGCGCTTTAAGAGACGAGAGACCATGGACCGGCCAGCTGAGTTGTGAGACGTGTTGCACTGAGTAGCCTTGATGTGATTGGGATAAGTAATTCGTTTGCCAAACTCAATGCTGGCAGCAGCAGCAGCACTTGCAGAGCTCGAGTAGTCTGTGCCATAAACTCGCACAATTTGTGTTGCAATTTACTCGTCAAAATTTCATTTGCATTTACGGTTTGTGCCTCGGCTCCTTTATTTGCATGTGCTTCTTTGTGGCAGCCAGCTCAACACTCAACAACTTTAGAAATTTTAATTTAATTTAATTTCTATTTGCCTTACTGGGCACACATTAAAATTGCAGCATGTAGTTTTCATATTTAAATGAATATTTATACACTTGCCGAAAAGTATTACAAACTTTGCATCAAATGGGCAAAGCCAAAAAAAAAAAAAAAAAACAAATTATATGAAAAATAAATAAAGACTGAAATGTTTAAGAATATAGATATGAATGATATATGTGCTATATATATATATATATATATATAATTTTTATTTATTTCTTTTTCAATTGAATATTAAGTTTTGCATCCGAAAATGTAGTGAAATACTTATATCATCTATAGAGTTTCCTCACGTAATCTCGCATATATCTTCATATTTTATTGCATTCCAGAGCTTTCTATTGACTAGTTCTTCTTATTAAATATAAATGACATATACTTCATTCTCAATATAATTTCCTTTTAACTAGATCTACGTAATCTTCAGATTCTCTTGCATTGCAGAGCTTCGTATGAACTAGATTTCCATCTTCATGGATCTACTATCCATGCTACATTTTATATATTAAAATAATAATTATTATATTCATTCTCAACATACTTGCATCTTCCCATTCTATTCCATTACAATTGAAATAAATGAAATAAAAATGAAGCTAAATCTATACACGCATTCCGTATTTTTTGGCTTTTATTTAGTTTTTCAATTTACACAATTTTTGCAGCATTGCAATTTTGTGAAATCAAACCTGAGTTTGAGTGCGATTCATCAATTGAGAGAAGAGAAAATAAAAATTTGTTGTGGCATATATCACAGTTTAGTCACACAGCTTGACAGCTTCTCATATAACATTAATTAAATGCATAATATTTGACTTTTTGTATAACTTCCATCTAACTGCCCACCTCCCATCCCATTCGCCCAACGCCCACTCTACACTTGTTTCGTCCTAGAGCCTTGAACTGAAAATTTCATAAGGATTCGACTTTAAGAATTCAATTCCCATTCTGCGGGACTGGGTAAAGTGCGCAACTGTTGTTGACCCACGCAAACACACAGTTCCTCGCGTGATTCGCTATAGCTCTGCGTATGTGTGTGTGTGGGTGTGCATATGTATGTGTGTGTGTGTGTGTATGAAAGAAAGTTTGAATATTTGTTACGGCGGCTGGGCTGTGTGTTCACAGTATCTTCTAGATGAGCATTATCAACTTAGCGAGTACCTTATTTGTTTTCATGCTCGTTAGCTAAATGAAAAGAGAGCATATTGGTTTTATAACATACCAGGTGAAGATATATATGAAAATGAATAAATACATATGTATATAAAGTCTCGTGTATAGAAACAGATTTAATAGCGAAATTAAAGATAAGGTTAGACTAGTTTCAATAATACTGAAATCAAGAAATACAGTTTTTTTTATATATGTATATATAATTTATATGATAATATTAATAATAAATAAAATAAATAATAAAACAAAACAAAAATACAAATTTGTTAATAATTTAATTTAGTATTAATTAAAATATATATTAAAGAGAAATACAGTGTTTTATACATTAATTTAAATATTGCATTAATTTGATTTCATCAAAATGGATTTTGTTTTAATGGGCGAGCATCATCCAATCAGTTCACTCACACGTTGGACCTTGCTTTCTTTTTTGTTTTGTTGAGTTCAGGCGAAGCTTACAATTAAATAACAACGCAAAAGTTCAACATCAATGACAATCTTGAAAAAAAAAAAATAAATAAAAATAATAATAATCCACCCTCCGCTTTTTACTAGAAATTATTAAATACAATACAAATATTCATTAATTTTATTCATACTTGTAATTTCATTGCGCTGTCTGCGACAAGAGATCTCAGTTGTTGGCAGTGCCTGACTAGAAGATATCACTTGCCCTACATATAACATGCGTATATAGTTTAGTAAGTTGCAGATATTTGTGCAATTAGTCGAATCTACTCAAGCCTCGTCAGTCTCTTGCCAGCTGAAGTACGCTGCGAGTAAAAAAGCAGAAAAAGCCAAGTCCAGGCATTCACTTGAATTTGACTGCAAAGAGAACAAAATGCTAAAAAAAAAAAAAAAAAAAAACGTAACGTTAACTAAGAGGGGCCCATGGCCGGAATAGTCGAACTCTGGCGAATTGATGCCTTCCTTGTGAGTGCAATGCCCATGAGATGAATTAGAGGCCAAATTCAATTTAACAAAGCATTTCAGAGCCAGCCAGTAAGGGCGAGTGCAGCAGCCTACCGAAAGCACATTCCATTAGGCGGTACGCGAATGCTTCGTTTGCAGAGCGAGTCTAGGTGGGAGTGGCATTCGCCCAGCCCAGATTGTGTTGCGTCTCATGTATCATTGGTGAAATTTACAAGCATTTTGCAAACGAAAACAAAACCCAGCATAGAGATACATAGAGATCTGGGCATCTTTTGACTTTTAAATAGGCTAAATTCATGGGAATTTGGCAAGTTCCTTCACGATTAGGCTGCCATAAATGTCTGGGCCAGTTGTAAGGTCATGAATGTTCGTTCAGCCAGCACAGTCAGATGGGCAAAACAAACGGGTTCGAAATCAATTACGTGAAATGCAGGAGAAATATTCTCGGAAAACTCAAAGCAAAAATCTTATTTAAGCTCTGGCTTATATTAGGTTCTCTTACCCTTCAAGAGTTCGGAAACTACTCTTAAATGAGCCTTGAAAGGTGTAAAACAACGAATAGAATAGAGTGCAAAATCTTAATTGTCTCATTGCGTAATATTGCTTACACAACTGCTAAATTCCATCGCAAAAACAAGTAAGAAAGTTGTAGTCGAGACTGCTCGACTACGAAATCCATTGAGCTCTTCTTCGAACGAATCACATTCCAAGAATCCTTCGTTTCGATTCTCCACGCGTAAGAAACTATACATGCAGAAACACGAGCACACACACACACGCTGATCTTGTGCTTGTACGTCTGTATGTGTGTGAGCATTGCAAGCGTCTTGCTGTCTCGCTGCCTTTGTTGCTGCGCCACATGGGTTTTGCTTTTGCAAAAACTTTGATTAATAATTCTGTTTCTTCAGCTTATGAATATGATATTCATATCTACGTACAATGAGTCAAAAAAGAATTGGCACACTTGAAAAATCAAACTTCTATGAGCTGTAAAGCAATGTCTACTTCAAGTGGAATGAAGGGTTTCTTAATCTGTATACATACTATATTAGGAACAGCTAAAGCACAGATGTGACTACTACAGTTGGCAGAGCTTAAGAGCTGAGCTGACAGTAAGAGTTGAACTTGAAAATATTCAAAGTCTTAACACTCCAATTCAATTGGAGCTTAGCTCTTCAATCAATTTAAAATATAATGAGAAATTTTCTATTTTTAGGAAACTTTAAGTACTACTACTCTTATTACTCTTATTATGTAAACATATGTATGTATGTATGTATACGAATGTTTCCATAAATATTAAGTATCGTGTATCAGATTTGTCTGACAAGCGGCGACTATGAAATAGAATATTTAATACGCATACACAACATTCATACCATAATAATAATAATAATTCCACATGCACAGCGTAAGCCTTATTAAGCCCTTTTTCTGTTCGGCATTGCAGATACAAATATTCGGTTACAACTCACAGCTCTATGCAAATTTCTCAGACGCTCTGAACCGGGCCCAGGGCATCGTTGGCGTCTCCATTCTACTGCAGGTGAGTCTCAACGCGACAACTTGTGGGCAGTTGCCTGAAGCAGAGTTGTGTATGAACTTGTTGTGTCTTGTGTTCGTTAGCTGGGCGACCTCTCTAATCCTGAGCTACGCATGCTGACCGACCAGTTGGAGCGCATTCGCTATGGCGGCGACGAGGTCTTTGTGAAGCGTCTCTCCATACGCGGACTGATGCCCGATACGGACCACTACATGACATACGATGGCTCGACAACAGCCCCGGCTTGCCACGAGACCGTCACCTGGGTGGTGCTGAATAAGCCAATCTACATAACGAAGCAACAGGTAAGACAATTGCTAATTGCAAGACAAATGTAATAATGAAGATAGAATGGCGTAACCTTGGCTTAATTGATTATTATGATATTCAATAATAATATTTACATGTACATATGTACATATATCGTTGTTCCTCTTCTCTTCTTTTGTATATAGTTTATCACACTCAACGGTCCATTCATTTCACTTGTTGATTTAGTTTTGAACTGCATAAATGTTTTGTATCGTGGATGTAGACTTTTCATAAAATGCGAATGAAATAACTAAAGCTATTTCATTTGGCTGAAAAGCTAGATCTATCGCTTTCCGATAGTTTCAAATGGCTAAATGGCATCAGCTGTTCCAATTGGCAACTCTGTCTACAGAGTTGCACAACATTATGTAATCGATGCAGGCCTCCAAAAGGGTATAAAAGGCAACAACTTTCGCTTGAGAGCTCATTCTATCTGTGGCTTGCCCACAATGCAAATTTGCAGTTGATTTGCAATATAGAATCTTAGAATTCATGAGGATTTAAAACTCTGAATTCTATCATTTAACTCATAGTAGTTAAATGACTTTTCGCACATTAAATTTGTGAAAAGTGGAGATTTTGTTCCGTTCTATAAGAACTAACACTGAGCGTACTGCCAGTTGTTTGGAACATTTTTTTTTTTTTTTTTTTCTCACATTTTAAATGTGATGGAATTGTTCCGTTCTATAAGAACTAACACTGAGCATATTCCCAGATGTTTGGAACACAATTTTTTTTTTTTTTTTTTTTCCTCAAATATTGATAATTGGGCGTTGCATAAGCAGCCATTATTATCAGTTCGCAGGAGGAGGAGTAAACATTCACATCGATGCCTCGCATCGAAGGCAACAGTTGTGGCAGATATATTTGACTCTTTGAAGAAGAGTGCTGTTGCTTGAGCAATACCTCAAGGGAGCCTTATTATCCATATCACGGATATGGCTCAGCTATGAATGGAATGTTTTTAGTATAATCCGAGTATTTTTGGAGTTAACAAGCACTTGCCGCCCACTGAGTGGCGAGCCGGCGCACTAGCTCTCGTTCACAATTTTCGCTCTATTCGCCACGCTCTCAATTCCAATTTGTTGGGCCTGGTCCTTGGCCATCTGCTGCTGGTTCAACAACATTTGCGACGGCTGCGGCTGCTCCTCTTGCTGTTGCTGCTGCTGCTGCTGTTGTTGCTGCTGCTGCTGTTGTTGCTGTTCTTGGCTCTAAAGATAATGTTCTGCAGCAAAGTCCTTTTCTTCATCAGAGGCAAAAACCTAGTGAGGAAATTGAAATGGGAGTCTCCCACGTGCAACGCGCCAAATCCTGCTGCTCCTCACGCACCAGACAAGCTTCCACTTGCTGCGACACAAGTCCACTTTGAGGACCAGCGCATCTGCCACGCAGCGCCATTGCCGCATCCTCTCCGCGTGGAGAGGATGCGCGGGCGAATGCTCTGGCGCATGCTCTGGCGCCCCACAGTGCTGGGCGCTGTTTAACCTCGTTGATCAGCCTGTGCATGTCCATTTGCCTGCGTCTACGCATGGTTCGCGGTACAAAAGCATCGCTTTCACCGCTCGCCTCGCTGATGTTGCCGAAGTCAACATCAGACATCTTAAGCGTGATTGGATTTAATTCTTTTGATATCCCTTCAATATTTCCTTTATTAATGAGTTCTTCTAATTTCTTCATGAGGGCAATTTGTGCCTTTTTCCCTATTTTTCTGGGGAGCAGAGTTTGGAATATCCAGACTTTCTTTTCTATCTTCACTTCCATAGATAAGAGACTATATTCACATCAAATTCGACACATTTTCCTTATCGAGATTTTTGTTGTCTGCCCATCGTAACGTACCTTTTGGGGATTTACTTGGGTAGTAGTTGATGCGCTTGCAACCATCAGACATCTTAGACGTGATAGGATTTAATGGAAAATATCCATCTGCCACGCAGCGGGAATACAACGCTGACAAGTGCTCGCTTTAACCATATCTCCAGTTATGCCATCCAAACCAGGTGAGCGTCTGCTTCGAACCTTGGCGATGCACTCCTCAATCTCAAAAGATTCAAGGGCTGGCGGTACTCCATGAGGAACAGAAATGTCCACTGGTCTCTCTCCAGCTGAGCAGGACATTTGCACAGTCGTGCCATGTTACAACTGTCTGGTCATTCCAGCGAAGGCAACCAAAATCGTTGCACTTCTTGCTTGTTGCCGTTGCCTGGGCATATCTTGTAAACAGATCCCCATGGATCATCTTCACATATCTTCACCAGTCCTCTTCCTTCGCCTTCAGAGTGAATTTTTTGGTTTTACTACTCGTCAAAGTATCTGGTTACAGAAATCGATCGATACAGTTTTTGGAGTGCATGTTTCGTGCTGCAGAATATCGTTTCCATATAATATTGCGAATATTGATAATTGCGCATTGTATTGTTCTTGCAATGATTGAGAATCGGAAGTATCACGATATAAAGTATTTTAAAAGATTTATAAATACAAATTTTTCACTATTCATTTGGCAATCCTTAAATTACATAATAGTCAATCGTATATATATAAAATATTTGTTCTGTATGATCTTGGCAATGTCAAATCATGTGTTGTACACGTTTATCGCATCGTTGTGATCTTTATGACGATTTCATTTCTGACGGGAGAGTATCCTGCCGTGATTTGCCCTAATATACAAAGTATAACGAAGCTGTTGCTGGGGAGTTTGTTTATGGTGTGATCGGAGAGTTTTTGGAGTTAACAATTTTATTTGTTTATCCGTCTAAAATTTATTTTGACTGGGTGTTTCGTGTTGCAGAATATTGTTTCCATAAAAGGAATCCTGCCGAAGTCCTCGAAATTAATGGTAATTAAAATACCTTAATATAGTAGGGGTTGATCACTGTCTTTTAGCTTGACAGTAAATGACATTAATAAATTTGCTTATATCGTACAATGGTAGACAAAAGTATTTTGATAACGCATTGCATTGTATTTGCATTCGTAATTTTATTTATGTATTGGTAATGGTATATCTATATGAATATGCATGTATTTGTATTTTTACATATACATATATGTATTTGTACAACAACGGATTGCAGCCGTCGTTAACGAATTCGCTCGCACTCAGACAGCATGCAGACGACCTCCTGGTCATCTACGATAACTATAGCTTTGTTGTGGCAGTCGGAGAATACTCGCATGCCTATGTATGCTATCATTTGACTCTGAAGAAGAGTCCTGTTGCTTGAGTAATACCTCAAGGGAGCCTTATTATCCATATCACGGATATGCGAGGAATGGCTCAGCTATGAATGGAATGTTTTTAGTATAATCGGAGTATTTTTGGAGTTAACAATGTTATTGCTAACTCTGTCTAAAATTTGTTTGGAGTAATTTCGTATTGCAGAATATCGTTTGCTTATAATATAATATTTCGAATATTGATAATTGCGTGTTGAAGAGTGTAAATATTTTGGTTATACTAATCGTCATTGTTTTTGGCGCTTACGAGTTTCGGAAGTATCACGATATAAAATATTTTACGAGTGAATTGCAACTTCACATGGCACATCATTGCAGATCACCACATCCCTCAACTTCTTCTCAATTGTTTGCACGCGTTGTATAAACAAGTTTACACTAATTGACTCACCTGAAGAAGCAAAAGCAATGGAAGCAATGGAAGCAATAGAAGCAACAGAGGCAGCAGGAGCAGCAGAGGCATCAGGTGGCGATTCCTTACCTGAAACCACCTTGCCATCCTTGGTCATAGCGGTCTTATTATTTTTGACTGAGCATTGCCATCTGTGTTCCTCCTGCATCCATCGTACCTATATAGTATATAGGGCCATTGGTTTGCTGTTTTCTCAGGCTCTTTATACAGCAGTTATTCCTCACGCTGTGCATATTCCCTTTTGAAATTTTTTGCATGACAAATCCTTAGTCTTTCGCTGGGGAATAGTATTTTGACATTGCATACTTCTTTAACAAAGTGAGAGAAAACGTTAATATGACAATATGACTATATGAATAATTGCGCGTTGCATAATTTAGCCGTTATTACCAATCCCGATGATGTTACAGTTTTGCCGGGTTATGCTGGTTACGAGCATTTTGAATTTTTTGGTTTTACTACTCGTCAAAGTATCTGGTTACAGAAATTGATTGAGGAGCGATTCTACAGTTTTTGGAGTGCATGATTGATTATTGCTAACTCTGTCTAAAATATGTTTGAAGTAATTTCGTGTTGCAGAATATAGTTTCTTTATAATATAATATTTCGAATATTGATAATTGCGCGTTGAAGAGTGTACATTTTTTGATTTTACTAATCGTCATTGTTTTTGGCGCTAACGAGTTTCGGGAGTATCACGATATAAAATATTTTAAGAGTGAATTTTTTGGTTTTACTACTCGTCAAAATATCTGGTTACAGAAAGCGATCGATACAGTCTTTGGAGTGCATGTTTCGTGCTGCAGAATATCATTTCCATATAATATTGCGAATATTGATAATTGCGCATCGTTTAGTTCTTGGCACGAGTGAGAAATGGAAGTATCACGATATAAAGTATTTTAAAAGATTTATAAATACAAATTTTTCTTTATTCATTTGGCAACCCTTAAATTACATAATAGTCAATCGTATATATATAAAATATTTGTTCTGTATGATCTTGGCAATGTCAAATCATGTGTTGCACACGTTTATCGCATCGTTGTGATCTTTATGACGATTTCATTTCTGACGGGAGAGTATCCTGCCGTGATTTGCCCTAATATGCAAAGTATAAAGAAGCTGTTGCTGGGGATTTCTTTTATGGTATGATCGAAGTGTTTTTGGAGTTAACAATGTTGTTGGTTTATCTGTCTAAAATGAATTTTAACTGGGTATTGTTGCTGAATATCGTTTCTATAAATTATAATATTGCGAGTATTGATAATTGCACGTTGCATAAGGAGCCATTATCAGTTCTTCGGAGGAGGAGTAAACATTCACATCGACGCCTCGCATCGAAAGCAACAGTCGTGGCAGAAATGTTTGCATTGCTATATTTTTGGCTCTTTGATGAAGTTAGCTTGAGAAATAATACCTCTAGAGAGCCCGATTATCTATATAACGGAGTATGATCGGAGTGTTTTTGGAGTTAAAAATGTGAATTGTTTTCTCCGTGTTTCAGAATATAGTTTCCATATTTTTCTTGATCGATTTCAATATCCTATTTGCAACCGCGCGGACCTCAAATGTTTTGACTAGCATATGATGGAATTATCTTTAGATGTGCGAATTTTTCTAAGCAGGAAAGTATCTGGTTGTAGTTAACAGTTTTGAAGGAATTTTGGAAATAATTCAAATCATTAATTCCTGTGCTATCATATTTTACTGGTGTTATTGGCTGCCTTTAGCTTTGGCATTTGAAATAATAATTCATTCTAGAATTAAATTATTTCAACATTCTTTGTTTAAGATATTTTGAGTAATTTGTAGCTTGTCCAGTTCAATTTGTTACGCACTTCGTGCTCTGTTTCAGTCCCGATGTCTGTAAGAGATTATTTATTTGCATTAGCAATTGTTTCTTTATGGCTCCCCTGGCTGGCAATTAGAGAGATTCATAATATCATAATTGCTAAATTTGCTGATGTCATTTGGCATTGTCTCGGCAAAGTTTGAAATAAAGTTGCCACTAGAGCCAAGCAGGCGGACGGACAATAACAACAGGAAGAGAGAGAGAGAGAGAGACGAGACGAGAGAGAGAGAGACGAGACGAGAGAGAGAGAGAGAGACGAGACGAGACGACTGTAACTGCAAGTGATGGCCACTTTTTGCGCTTTGGCTGCGTACCTGCGAGCAAACAAAAAAGGGGAGACAGCATACAAAATGTAATGCAAATGTTTATTAAGTGCCGCGCCGTAATAAAGACGCCAACATGCATGGCCATCATCGGGCCGGCGCTGGAATGCAGCCAGGAGCTGGGGTGTCGTCGTACGTGTAAATACAGTAAACGGCAAAAGGCCAAAAGCGAAGGCGTTGAGGCTGGCAACGGCAAGAGGCGAGGGAGAGCAGGAGCAGGAGCAGGAGTAGGAGGAGCACTCTTGCACATGACTGCATACAGAAGCGGCTCAGGCTGGAGCAGAAGTCGCAGACGGACGACTAGGCAGCCGCCATCGCCGCCGCTGCCCGAGTCAGACTCATAAAAACTTCAACAAGCGAAATGGCACCCGAGAGACCATGGCTACAACTTGTGGCAGCCCCGGAGCATTCAGACGACAGCAGCAGCAGCAGCAGTAACACCCTGCAATATCAGGACGGGGTCGATTCATACAACGGGCCACGGGCCATGGGCAAGTGCAATGACGATGTAATTTAGTGATGTATGCCAATAAAGCCGGCTACACGGCGCTGCACCTCCTTGCTAACAAAATATAATTTACCAAATTAGAGTGGAGCCACTGGAGAGTGTGAAGAGAGCAGACAGACGCCGACAAAGTAAGCTGTGGAGAGTGGTAAAGGGGGAGAGGAAGTGTGTGTAAAACGACCTTAATCATTCTTTGAGTTTAACAATTTGCAAAAATAAAAATATCTATAGGCGAACAGTGAATGCCCTAACTAGAAGGAGAATAGAGAAGAGAATGATATAGAATTAGTATTAATGGTTTCAGATGTATGCTCTATAATGCGCTCTAGAAATATATATTTGTGGCAAAAAATAATTTTGGATAGTCCAATAAAATATGTAAAAATATTACAAATATAAATATAGAATATTAAAAAAATAATAATAATGTCAAATGTAAGAATAGTTATATAAATATATATAATGTATGGAAAAAGTTCTCTAAGTATAGATCATCTTTAATCTTTTGTTATCAGTTTTTATGTAAGACTGGATTAAGCTGCCACTAAATGTAGCAATGTAAATTCGTTAAAAAAATATATATACAAATACAAAAGAAACTGTAAGAATAGTAATATTAATATGTAAATAATTTTCTAAGTTTAATCATCTTTGATCTCGTTAATAAAAAATACAATTTAAAAAAAAAAAACAATAAATATATATATATATATATATATATATTAAATAGATACCATACCTGACAAGTTCAGAATCCACAAACTTCTTATGATCTCAGAAATAATTCATACACCATTCGTTGCAATACTATCAGCTATCAACTGTAATCAGCTTCCCAGTGCGAGGCAGATTATTTCATGTTCATGTGCGACAACATTTTTCTCGCTCTCTCTCTCTCTCTCTCTCTCTCTCTCTCTCTCTCTCTCTCTTACTCTCTATCATCATTCTTTCTCTCTTTTTGCTGTCGTCCAACAATTTAAAGTTGTGAGAAAATGTTGTACTCTCGGGCCAAGTTTTTTGCACAGCTTCTTGAACAATGTAACGAAATGACTCGATTGCAGTTCTTAGATCCGCACTTTTAGGACAGCACGTCGTAAAATAGAATATTGTCCAAGGAAGGCTGACTCTTGCATTCTGCAAAATGTTTTCATTTTCAGTCTCATTCATTTTGTATGTGTTTTTCTCTCCTCTCCTTCCAGTTGCACGCACTGCGCCGCCTCATGCAGGGCAGTCCCGACCATCCCAAGGCGCCGCTGGGCAACAACTATCGTCCGCCGCAGCCGCTGCTGCATCGGCCCATTCGCACAAACATTGACTTCAAGACGGCGAAGACAAAGGCCGCCTGTCCCACCATGTATCGTGAGGTCTATTATAAAGGTAAGTACTGAATGTTTATTTAATAAATGCAACTATATATTCATATGTGCCTAACCAATTTTATATTGTTTACCTTTACTTATTTATATATATCCATCTCATTTTTTCTTTTTTGTTTTATAATATTTGTTTCTGCGTTCTATGTTTACTAATTTTTATTCAATATTAATTATAAATATTTCTGACATAATTCTGAAATAATATTCGATCACAAAGTAAAAAAGAGCATATTGGTTTTGTGCAATGCTCAATGGATCTATTGTCTGTTTGTTCTTCCGTGTTTCTGCATCATCATATTTCCAAAGATAGGCTCTGATATTTATTAGAGATATTAAAGCTAAAGATTGTATATTCATCTATAGAAACAGTAAAAAGAAAGTATAGCATATAACCACCCAACAGGGGCGTGTCAAATATAAGAATTATTGCAGAGACTGTAATATTGTAGACCTCTTGAAATGATTTCAAAAAATTATATACAGCTATAGCTTCTCTTTCTGTCCCAACAGAACTCAAAAATTTCTCTTTATATTTATGGGCAGGCATCTATAATATTTTAATTTATATATTATTAGCACATCTATTGGGATCGTGACCAAACAGAAAATCCACAACTCTCTCAATCTTAAAGCTAGCATCATCAAATTTTGCAACTCATAGCAAATATTTGACCTCGCGTTCACTGCAAATAACCATAATTTATATGGCTCAGTGAAGCGTGGCAATTCGACAAACATCAATATTTTTGCACTGTGAATGAGTATTGAGCAGTCGGTCACGTCCGATTAAGCAAGTTCTGGAAATAAGTTAAGCGTAACTCTAACTCTACTTGGATTGCTTTAAGGATATACAAATTGCTGCAATGACCATTCGATTGACTTATCTGTATTTCTTCTTCTTGCTCTTCTTCCTCCTCTTCTTACTTATTCCTTTGTACATGCAGCTACCAGTTGGAAACAAAACTAGAAGTCAATGCCATAACGTTCGGTTCTAAGCGTGAGACGTTAGTAACGCGTGGCTTGCAAAAGGAGCTTCCACTAAACATATATTTAAAAAAAAAAAAATATTTATATATATATATATATATATATATATATATATATATATATATATATGTATATATAAAGTTGAATAATAAAAGAACGATAGACAGGCATAGAGCGGGAAGGGCGAGAGGGAGTGAGAGAGTGCGAAAAGAAATGGAACATTGACAACGCATAACCCATATGGCAATTAAATACACACACAAACATACACATATACACACATATATAGTACGTATAGAGACACATATACATATGAAGAGAAGAACCCTCTTAAATATATTATATATAATTAAGCATAAATAAGCAGTTAAGGTGAATATTTTTTTTTAACAAACCCTATAAAGACGCCTGTTAAAATGTGTGTTTTTTTTTGTGTAACTTATAAGTAAGATAACGTCATAAATGGACATTAATCATATAAATATAAATAAATAAATATATATATAATTATATTGTATAATGATTTAAGAGGCGCCCTGAGTGCGTCGCAACAACAATAAGATCAAACGAATAGTAAAAATGAAACTTTAGTCATAATCGAATATCTATAGCTACTTATAATCATAAAGTATCAAAGTATAATAATTAACGACAACCGAACAGATGTCAGCTAGTGAATGTTACTAATGTAGTAGACGCA
Source organism: Drosophila antonietae (assembly GCA_030914385.1). Classification (NCBI taxonomy): domain Eukaryota; kingdom Metazoa; phylum Arthropoda; class Insecta; order Diptera; family Drosophilidae; genus Drosophila; species Drosophila antonietae. The sequence continues at coordinate 121,418 of JAUESO010000087.1, read as the reverse complement.
TTATGCAAGACCCACCCGTGCTATATACTGTATTTATAAATACTATATACAAAATCGTAGATATATAATATATATATATATATGTATCGAGAACAACACACTTACACATATACGTACTTATAACAATTTGTATAGATTGTATGGATCCAATATTGATAACCCCCCCGCCCTACACACACACACACACACACACACACACATGTTTAAGAGCCTATCGAGCTGTGCGTATAATAGTAACGGGCTTCCTCCTACCCATATCCCTCCTCCCTGCTCTCACCCCCATCACCCTTACTAGCAAATTGTACTCGCTTAATAATATATAGAGTATATATATTTTTTTCGAATCCCCCTTTCTTTTATTTTTGTTTTTTGTTGCCGCCCGCCCAATTACTTTAATGGATAGCAAAATATGACATGTTCCTTTCAATATCTGTTCGACATAGTTATATAACAAACATATATCTGTCAATATAAAAATCTTACCAAGTTCAAAATAAATCAAATATGCTTATTATTTGTTGCAAAATCAAATGTCTATTTCATTCACTTTAATCAGCAGCCTTCTGAAATGCTGCAGAAAGTGCTATAAAATGATCAAGTATTTTGAGAACGCGACTAGAGTATACCGCGCACAAGAGCTGACAGAAGTGCCTATCAGAATATATATTTGCTTCCTAAAGTATATCTATCTATACTCAAGTAAAGTCTATATAATATAAAGATGAAATATATTCATTATTATATTATATAATATATTATCCCATCGCCCATTGAAGACACTCAACTATCGTCTGTCTCCAGCAAAGTGAATTTGAAATTAAAATATTTTCAGCATTTTTTTTTTCTTTATCTATTTCAAAAGCATTTTTATATCAGCTTTTGATTACTTGGCCGTATTGTAAGGATGCAAATTATTATATGTTTCAGGCAATATCAACAGCTGACGACTGCTGTATGTGTTTCATGGATAACTCTATTCTCTAAATGAAACAGATAATTTTAAGAGAAGCGACGAAACTACAGCATACAAAGAGTGTGTACACAGTACATCAGGGTCTGCCTACATATGCAACATGATTTTATATATGTATAAGAGCGAGTGAGATCAGCTATCATCAACGCTGCACTCCGAGCAAGTGAGCTACAGGGATCTATGCTGAAGAGCGACGGGATGATCGTCAATTCCTCAGTTCAGTTGTCGTCAAGAAGGGAATAGCAATAGCATGATTATGCTCTACCAGTATATGTATATGGATGAAAATTAGACTCTTTGAGAGATTATCTAGGCTTGGACTTCACTCATCCTCTGTGCATTGAGCACTCATAACATTCCTATGGTGGTTAATTCTCTTCAAAGATTTTTTTTAGCTTGAAAATGCGAGCTAAGAACGTTTGTCGACAATCTCTTAGTAACAATCAAAGTCTATTTTAATTCAACAACATTTTAAAAAGCAATCATCATGGGGCAGATATTTACATACATAGTAAGCCCATGCAGAGTGCTGCCCACAGGGTAGCTCAATGCACGGCATTCTCGATTTGTTTAAGCACATTTATTGCAATACAATCGAATTGCCAACAGTTGCTAGCAAATGCCGCAGATGTGTGCAGTCTGGATTTAAAATTATTCTGACCGCAGCAGCAGCAGCAGCAGTAGCTTTAACTCATCCTCTGGCTTATCATTGAACTGATACCCAGTGTGTCTGCGCTGCTGCCGTCTGTTCTTCTGCATCCTGACGCCCCGCTTATCGAACATAAAATGCAACATGAAACCACAAAATCTGTTGTGGTTATTTTAAATCACGTTTAAATAGCATAGTCGAAATAGAGATGACCGCGTGGTGCATTTGCCAATGCGCTAAGACACGGCACGACGATAAAACATAATTTACGGCAAATATTTTAGAGTCTATCCATGGGAGGGATACACTGCGAGCCAATGCTCGTCTATGGGATTTGGCGGGGACTTCTACAAAATGGCATATTAAATATATCGAATTCGGGTTTCATCTATGTTTGTATGCACTTAGTTTCAATGTTTAGTTTTCAATGCAATTTTAAAATGGATCCTTAAGATTTTATTGTCATTACGAGGCAATCGTTTAGGGTCTCCAAGAGAATGGCTGCAAATCAACATTCCAAAACTAATTTCAACCACAAAATGCCTCAGAATTGCATAATTATATATTATATGCGTAATATAATATATTCCGAAATGAACTATTTTTCTGAACTATTTTGGAAAACCAAGTTCAGCCTTGAGACCCTGAAGAATGCTGCTGTCCGTGATTGAACCCAATATTACAGGCAAGTCAGATTCGGACAGTTTACAAATTGGTCAAATGGGCCATAATCAGGGCAATTCGGGGTCTGCGTTGTTAACTAAATTACTTGCAAATTTTTGTATGGATTACATTTCAATTACCCAACCCTGTATATGGGTTATACTATCCTTTATCTATCGATAAATGGCTTAAGAGTACTTAAGTTTCTATTGTCGGTTTCTTTGAGTTATATAAAAATTGTATTTAGTAATAATTCATACAAACCCATCGTTGATTCCTGTTGATTTACAGAGAAACCGAATGGTTTGTTAATCTGCATGCGATACTTATATTTCACGGTCGTGCTTGCACGTGTCACGAACACGAGCATATCGTTCAACTCTGTCATAAATAATAAACTTTTATGGCCAAAAGGGAAATTATTGTACATAAGCGTCGCATGGGATATACTATGAAAAATAGCCCCAAAACCAAATCAAGTTTTTTTTTATTATTATTTTGTTATTGTTAAAGGAGCATAAGTGCGTGTAGGTGTGTGTGAGTGCCACCATATCACATAATAATTTGTATAAATATTTGCATTAATTTTACAAGCTACAATTTTCACACAGTTTCACAAAGCGAACATGAGCATATTGGCTTTGTGCAGTGTCCGTTCAGCTGCCCGTATCACAATGAATAAACAGGACAATTAAAGTAAGAAACGAGTGAAATGATAAAATATTGGTTTAGTTCTGCTGCAGAAAAGAGATTAAACTAAATGCAATATTTTTTAAAATTATATGAAAGGCATTTGAATATACATATATGTTTCAATATATAAATATGTCGGAGATTGAAACTGAGCAACCTCCGACAACTGACCAATGTCTCTTATTATATATAGCCACGCTATATCAGGAATTCCCTGTTACTCTACTGTTCTCTTTTTTATTCCACACCTCTCGAAGTTTCTTACCAAGTCATCACCTAAACCTGGCAATTCGGCAGCAGCAGCTATATTATTGTGAAGTATCGATTTGAGCGTCCTGCCAACTTAGCTAGTAAGTCCAATAACTACTCCAATAATGTCACGGCACTTTATATTCGTGCTACATGTGCCGATTTTTCTCTCAAATATTTTCTTTCCTTTTCCATTACATTTTTGTTGCGAAATACTTTAACAAAATGAAAAATCAAATCATTCAGCTTAGCACAATGTATCTCTCCATCAAAACAGGAAGAATTCTTTTTACATATATACTCAGTATGGATTGGCTCGTACCTCTAATTACAGGGTATTGCACAGTCTGCTACAGCATTGCTTGGTTTTTTGTTTTGTCACAGTTTCATATATGTATATATATATTTTTTTTTTCATATTTGTTACGGTTCGCCAAAGGTTTTTAGTGAACAGAGCCAAATTTTCAGCGCATCAAGGGATTTGCCTAATTATGACTTAAATTAATACATATTTAAAACTTATTTCTGCGCCCAATATGCATTAACATATAAATGCATTTTGGTCATAATGTCCTCAATCTGTGTGCATGCGAGGGCTATGAAAAAAATATACATATGTGCAGAATGGATATATATACAGTCATATATATATAGATATAGTATATGTGTATATACATTTCCGATTCTGTTTTCAATTTTTAAAAAGCGAATTGCTTATCTTCCATTTATGACAATATAAGAAATTAAGATCATGTTGAATCAATTAAGAGGATTCCAATTGGGAATATTCCATGAGCTGAATTCTACATATACTTACATATAGTGATGGCAACAAATTTTCATTAATCGATCGTATGGTTAAATTTAACTGGGCAATTATAAATCGAAATTAATCGAACAGAAGTGGAAATAATCGATTGATCAAATTATTTATTTATTTATTTTATTTTTTTTATTAAAAGTAGATAATTTGTTAATTATTGATTTAGTATTTTATAAGATCGCGCAAAAAGTGACAAATATAGTACTTATTATTATTATTATTATTCAGGATAAGTAGCTCGGACTGTGAAAATAGCAAATTATCCGTGACAATCATCTCCACAATTGACTTCGCCATCTTGTTGTTTGTTGGCTTGTGCTATCCACATCCATGTTCCTCTTCACAACCAAAATTTTCATTGGGTGTCTAAAGAAACAAATCTAAATAAAGATCTGCTTAGTATCAGTAAAGCTTAAAACTTGCCTTGAGAGACGCGAGCTCGCTGATATGTATCAGCTTTAAATGCTGACAAGTTTTAAAGTTTTTTTTTCTCTCTTCCAACTTACGATTTGCGCGCAAATGTTGCTTCTTAGTGTTGCGATTATTTCATTGTTTCAATTAATTGAACCCCGCTTTGCGATACAATTAAATCGCTATTCGAAGCAAAATAATCAATTAATGGATATCATATGATTAATCGTGTCATCACCAATCGTATCACTCCCTGAACGATGTTTTTTAAAAGAGCTTCACACGAAGAGCTCAAATGGAGGCGCCCAGGCAAAAAGAACCAAAGTCTCTTGCTCAGAGAGAGAGAGAGCGCATGAGTATGCATTTTTTTGGTCGATCATGCTCGACTAGCACATACTTATTAATATTGTCATTTTCATTTGTAAACAGAGTATAAAAAAGAGCTGGAATTTTGTGAAAAAATTAGATTTTTGTTGTGCCTTTTGTTAAGGGCTTTATTTTTACAAGAAGTTCAATAATTCATCCAATTCGTGAGAAATATTTTCTTTATGGTATGCTTCCATAGCACTATGGGTAAAAAGCCCGAATTTCCAGCATAAATTGTCCCTGAAGAGATAGAAGCTTGATATTTTGCATATATATTAGTATGAGTCTTTTATAATTCCTGATTTTTTTTTTCAAAATGGAAAAATGTCAAGTCCTCTTACCTTATTTAGTGCATTGACGTTGAGGTATTGTTGCTTAGTCAATCCATTTCATCCTCATCATCATCAACATTTAATGTCAAACACTTCATGTTTTCAAGCTTATTTATTAAATTCGTTTAATTTTCGTCGCCCATAGATTTCTTCAAAACATATGTCGTATCGGTTTCCTTCGATTTTTTACACGAAAGCCAATTTTCGTATTAATCGAGGACCGGCAGTATTATAATCTATTTGCTGCCGACCTGTCCCTATATAAGTGCTCTGCTGTAAATAACTTTGATTCCGCGTTGGCATCAATGGCATCATATTTTCTTAAAACGGTCCAGCAATCGATTGCTCTTTTGCAAATTATACTTAATAAATTCAACAAATTGTTTAACGTTTTGCTCAAATAATTTAAGTAGATCCGATTTGTTGTCTTTGCTTATTTTGTTTCACAATATAATCTTTTATTGCACTGTCGTGTACTTGTTGCTGTTCCTCACTTCCAGCAGAATGGAATTGCTGAACTCATGTGCCAATTATTTCGTGAAGGAGCAAAAATGAGCAAGAAGTCTTTTTAATATTGGATTTAGCACAATTTGTTATTTCAACATCTCAAATCCCTTTGTCGGGTCAAAAGTTGTGTCTGACGAAACGCACATTTAAATATTGGCTTTGATCTAAAAAATGCACACAGCAACATGTTGCCCAATTGAACAATAAATCACAGAACAACAAAATAAGTTGTAAGAATCTCATTTAAATACCTTCCTGATATTTTTCCATAACAAAACTTTTCCACTATTGCAGCCTACAAAGATATATTCACGTTAAAAGTCGAGAATAATCTCAAGCACTTTTTTCGATTTACCATGCAACTCTGAATTAGCTAACTTTGACGAAGCTCAAAACATTAAGGGATGTCTTGAAAATTTTGTAAAAATTGTCTTAATGCCTACTGAGAAAAATATTTGCATTTATGCCAAAATTTTGGGATTTTTACCCATAATTCTTAGTGCCAATCATATTTAAATATTTTTTGGCAACTCGTAGTCAGGGCAGCATTTCTTTGAGCTCATCATTTTGATGTTTCGTCGTGCCGGCATGGACACGCAAATCAATAACTGCAATCTACTCTCGTATTATCATTTAAGCCTTTCCGCAGTCAGCATTCGAATTCTTGGCTATTAAGCCACACATCTCGGCATTTTTGTTTATATTCTTTTGGCATTATTACATTTTGTTTACACAGAAATGATAATACAAATGAAACACCAGTTTTACTTTTATATTATTCATATTTATCCGTAATGTTTGTATGTGGAATAGGGGTATTCCAACAAGTATTTTATTCTTTGGTCGAACTCGTGAAGAATGACCATGAAGCCTCAAATGGTGAACAGCTAGATATTTGCAAGCTAGAAATTTCTCCCTCAATGTGCCGACTGCCGTCTGCTGTGATGCGCAACACGCGCTCATCACTCACTTGATTGTGTGCCTTGCTCCTCTCACTTAATTCAACTCGTTTCAATTAATATTCTAGTGCACTTAGCGAAGACAATTCTCGGCTTCAAACATGTGCCAATACCAATCGACTGCACGTCGATCGGCAATGAACTCGTAGAAGAACAGATGAAATCGGTTGCTCTCTGAGTTTTTACTCAAACTGTGAGTGAAATAAACTTATTTGCAGATATTAAGAAAAGATTTACAGCGAGTTCTGCTGATAAAAGAAGCACAATGAAAAATTTGAAAAATTTGATAAGGCCCAAAGAACACAAATAGATAAAATTTAAGAAATTGGTCCGTGATCTACGAGCTGCGCTTCGGCTGCGGTTATGGGCTGTACTATGGGAAGTTCATTTTAAAATTTTTATATTTCTCTATATCGAATTTCTTGAAACAATGTTTTCGACTACTATCGTGATTGGCCAATAGTTTATTTGTTGAAGCAAAAGTCTCCAGTATTATCGTATTTTATGGATAGAGGCAAGTTACCCAATATCCTTAAACATGAAAAGTTTACTGTCACACATTGAGGCGCTTATATCAAGCTAGCCCTGACTAGTGATGGTATTCATCTAATGATGTGACTTAATCGATTACTATCCTTCAACGTAGCGTTAGTTTGTCAATGTTGTACGGTGTTAGGGCATATCACTTGATTATTATCAATATCGTAGTCACTTTGCATTGCCAATGCTGAAATGGAAAATGTTGTTAATCAAATAAGTTTGATTAGTTTCTGTTGTCTCAGCTTACCTCTTTAGCAGCGCCTTGAGGCGCTTGATATAATATCAAGCTAGCCCTGACTAGTGATGGTATTCATCTAATGATGTGACTTAATCGATTACTATCCTTCAACGTAGCGTGAGTTTGTCAATGTTGTACGGTGTTAGGGCATATCACTTGATTATTATCAATATCGTAGTCACTTTGCATTGCCAATGCACTATGGGTAAAAAGCCCGATTTTTTGGCATAAATTGTCCCTGAAGAGATAGAAGCTTGAAATTTTGCATACATATTAGTATGAGTATTTTATAATTTCGGATTTTTTTTTTCCAAAATTGAACCACGCCCACACCCCCTCCCCCTTCATTAATTTAGTTTTTTTACGTTTTTTGGGCATAACTTCTACACCGTTTTAGCTAAAGACTTTAAATTTATATATTTAGATAGATATTATGGTAACACAGATTTTGCAATTTTCAGTTTTTGGATGCCACGCCCCCTTCGCCCCCATTTTGAAAAAAACGCATTTCAAATAGTAGGGACTTGCAATTTGGCACATACATAGATTTAGATACTCTTAACCTACTCTGAAAATTTCATAAAGATCGTCCTTCTAGAAATGGAGTTATCAGCGTCCAAAGTATAGCCCAACCCACCCCCAACCACAGCAGCAACTTCGCTGTTAGCAGAGCGCGTGGTCATACGTTCGTAAAGAAGAAGAGTATTTTTTTTGCTCAATTAATTTAAGTTTATCTTCCGATTTGTTGTCTTCGCTTATTTTGTTTGACCATATAATCATTTATTGCACTATATTGTCGCTTGTTGCTGTTCCACACTTCCAGCAGAATGGAATTGCTGAACTCATTTGTAGCTGCAACATGTCGATTATTTCATAAAGGGGCAAAAACGGGCAAGATGTCTTTTTAATATTGGATTTAGCAAACATTAGTACACAATTTGTTATTTCAACATTTCAAAAGTATTCGACGGGTCACAAGTTATGTCTAACGAAACGCACATGTAAATATTAGTTTTTATCTAAAAATACACACAGCAACACATTGCAAAATTGAACAATAAATCACAGAACTACAAAATACATTGCAAAGATCTTATTCGACATACCTTCTTGAACTTTTTCCATAACAAAACTTTTTCACTACTTCAAACTGAAAAGATTTATTCACTTTGAAAGTTGACAATGATTTCCCGCGCTTTTTTCGATTTAACATGCAAGCCTGCATCAGCTGACTTTGACGAAGCTCAAAACATAAACAGCAGTCTTGAAAATTTTATAAAAATTATTTTTACATCTAGTGGGGTATTATAAATGAGAAAAGCAAAAGAGTTGGCGGATACTGAAAAAAAAAAAAATTGGATTTATGCCAAAAAATCGGTCTTTTTACCCATAGTGCAATGCTGAAATGGAAAATGTTGTTAATGAAATAAGTTTGATTAGTTTCTGTTGTCTCAGCTTACCTCTTTAGCAGCGCCTTGAGGCGCTTGATATAATATCAAGCTAGCCCTGACTAGTGATGGTATTCATCTAATGATGTGACTTAATCGATTACTATCCTTCAACGTAGCGTGAGTTTGTCAATGTTGTACGGTGTTAGGGCATATCACTTGATTATTATCAATATCGTAGTCACTTTGCATTGCCAATGCTGAAATGGAAAATGTTGTTAATCAAATAAGTTTGATTAGTTTCTGTTGTCTCAGCTTACCTCTTTAGCAGCGCCTTGAGGCGCTTGATATAATATCAAGCTAGCCCTGACTAGTGATGGTATTCATCTAATGATGTGATTTAATCGATTATTATGCTTGGACGTCGCAACGGCACATGCAATGTTGACGACAACGTAGCGTGAGTTTGTCATAGTTTGAATTAAATAAAAATTTATAACTTTCATTTCGATCACAGTTTAAAAAAAGTTTATACAACGAAATCTTTGGTATTCGATGAATCTTCAAGTACACAATACAAAAAATCATGTAATTTTGCAAAATATCTGTTTTTTTATTCATTATGAAAACTGATCATTTATGAAAGCTGATCAAAATGAGGCACTTTTTTCCAGCTCACTAGAATAGACTCACTTTAATTAATTTGTTTTTAAGAAGGGAACTCTACTCAAAGTATTAGTTTTAGTTTTTCTAAATAATTAGGTAATAATTAAAAAAAATAAATAAAATTATTTCAGTAATGAGTACAGATACAGTGAGTTTATGTAACTCAGCGAAATCTCGCTCCAAGCTTGTTTTAATGCAGCCGTTAGTGTTCGTTTGTTTATTTGTTTGTCTTCGTATTGTTTACCCCCTTGAAATACTTTCCTTGAAAGCCAATCCCAAACATTTACTATTATGTTAAGATCTGGGGAATAGAGCGGACTTGAACATTTTCAGTCAAAATGAACGACTTCACAACTCGAGCCGTATGGATCGGAGCATTGTCTTGCTGGAAAATCCATGACAATGGTCCGAAGAAGCTTTCAAGCTTTGAAGCGCTGACCGGTCATCTTTTCATCTATGAAAACTAAATCAATTGTTCCATAATATGTGATGGCACCCCAAACCATGACACCACCTTCATGGTTGTGATGGCGGCTTAAATACAGCTCATCCTTTCGTAGGTCTGGTAATAACCGAACGCCAATCGTTCAGTCGAGTGTCAGCTTGAACTGTCCCTGCCATGTATTCTCTCGCATATTGAAGCAGCTTCTCTTTGCGTATAGCATTTAGAGGTGTTTTTTCTTCGTTTTAAGACGCTTAAGATGTTTTGCTTTTCTAATTGTACGCTTAACAGCTGAAAGGCTTGCATTTACAACAGCTAATTCCATAATTTTAGCTGCAGACTTGGTTGAATTCGAAGCAAGTAAAACAATTTTACACTCATCTCGGGCATTAAGTGCTGGTTTTTTACCTTTGAAGTGTGTTCCATATGGCTCTGAATCTTTCAAATATCTATCAACAGTTCTGAAACTGCGTTTTATCTGATTGGCAATATTTCTGTTCCAATAAGCCCAATATATTAGCTTTTCCCCATTTTTTTTTTTCTTTAAATATCACTTGAAATTGGTTGATTTGTTAAGTTTTAGTTTTTACTTAATCAATATAGCTGCACTTTACAGCACAAGACTTAGAAACTGTGCGTCTAATTCAATGAACCACTAGAAAAGCCATATGATTGCATCGAAATTTCTAGAGTCTTCGAGTACACAGTTATCTTTTCGTATATCAACAAACTATGAACAGATGTTTGTTTCGAGCCAAGACATGCCTAATCAATAAATAAAACATTTTTTCTTTCTTCTGGTTTCTGCCACGCCTTCTTCTACTTACGACATACATAAGCATAAAGCTAATATACCCGGAATTGCACTCGATGTTTAAAAGGGTGTAGTAAATGCATTCACTGTACTTAAATTATGTGACAAAGTTGGAGTTATTCAGTTGATAATTGAGTAGGATTTTAAGGCCTAATTCGGCTTATTAAATGGTAGCACATCTGCTCGAACTTTAACTCTCTCTCTCCCTCTCTCTCTCTGTCTGTTTCTCTCTGTCTCTTTCGCTCTGTGTGAAGAATATTTACAGAGAAAGCTTGCCAGCTGTCAAAAGCTTACCTTCAAGTTGATATAACTCCAACTCACTCTCTGACTCCCTCTCTCTCTCTCTCTCTCTCTCTCTCTCTCTCTCTCTCTGTCGCTGTAGCAATCTTTTTCGTTTGAAGTAAGCAATGCAAACACTAATTAAATGCTATCAATTGATTTAAGTAGAACACATTGTGTGTAGTTCATAAATTGTATGGCTTAAATGTCAAAATGCCTTTGGTCGTACGCTTTATGGGCCTGACACGCCCAATGCGAACGATGTCGTGGTCAGCATGTAAATCATATTACAATAAAATGCAAAGCACAGCAGCAACACCAACAGCAGCAGCAGCAGCATCATTAATTTTTAATGACAATTTTGCGACAATAAATCACTTAACTAATACAAATGCGCGTTTGGGGGTCGAAGGGCTGCGAGTGGGTCAAGTTTATGGATTTGAATGTAAAAACATTGCCACGCATGAAATTAGTAAACTTAAACAATGCGCTTGGCATGTGTATGTAGGTGTGTGTGTGTGTCGGTGTGTGTATTAGTGTTTATTTGTTTATGCAACACATAAACAGATTGACTCGCCTGGCATTGAGTGATGGCATCTATGTGTATGCATGTATGTATGCATGCGAGTCCTTCAAACGCTGTTGCCTGCCGCTTGCAGGTTGCAGGTTGCACGTTGCACGTTGCACGTCGTTGCTGGTTGCCGGTTGCTGGTTGCCGGTTCTCCTGTTCCCGGTTGCTGGTTGCTGGTTGCTGGTTGCAGTTGTGCGCGTGCATGTATGAATTTAATTAATCTTGCTACCGTCAGTTGCACACAATTGCAATTAACTTGCAACACTCGCATAATTACTGGCGACCTCATGTTTTGCTACTTATCAGCATCAACATTGACCAGCGACGGCAGCAAAAAGGACAACATGCGACAAGCTCCCCACAGACAGCATGCAGAATGAGTCACGATGTATGTGTGCATGTGTGTGTGAGTTGTGGCTGGTTCATTGGTCATTTGGCTGCTACTCTGTCGGTGTTAGTGGTTGACGGTCGTCCTCGTCAATGTTGTTGTCATTGCAATTTGTTGTTGTTGTTGCCGTTGCTGTTGCACATTGGAGAACGACTGATTGCAAATGTTGATGCTGTTGGAGCTGTGGAAATGGACAGCAAGCAACACAGGTTGATATGCTCGCTGTTGTCGTAAACTGTACCACAACAAACAAGCGAGCGCTGTCTAAGCACAGCTGATAGACTAGAGGATACGCTGGAATACACAATTATTCATCGAACAACTTAATTGCTTCTTGGTTACTATAGAAGTATTCATCTTGATATGCGTCATGCAATATCTATAAAATACTTAAATACCCTGAACAAGTAACAAAATCGATCTCAGTAATTCAAAAAGCATGAAGATCAATATCTTTGTTTACCTTACAAGTATGGCATACAAACTTGTTATATGAGTCTGTCATACAAGCTCGTATGATGCTTACATAACACATCATGCTAGGTTGATCATACTCTTAATGTTATTCTCAAACGAGAAAGAAATATATGAATCAATGTCTTTGTAGTCTTTGTGTCAAACAAGTTAGTCATACAGGGTCTGTAATACAAATCTGTTATACATGATTGTAACACAAATTTGTCAAACTCTCAGGTATCCTGAAATATTAAAATTTCAATCTTTCGATTAAAATCACATCATGTAATTAAATGTCTCACACCATTGATTTTAGCGAATCAAATAGAGCTTAAGTCAATATCTTGGTATAATGTAGTCATACAGAGTCTAGAGTTTGTCAAGCTTAGTATAAATCTTCTATTAGTCAGTTGAAAAAATTAAAATAATTAATAAATAAGATTTATCTCATAAACTAAAATATCTGTCATGCAAGTTTTGCATATAAGTCAACCTCAATAGTTTATGAAACTCATAAGCATCCTGAAACATTGACTTCAGAAGTATTAAAATATCAAACTTTCTATTAAAATCTGTCATGCAAGTCTGTCAAACTACATCATGCAATGTCTATCAAATAGCCTAAATGGCTGATTTCAGCAAATCAATAAGAATTGAGTACAATATAATCTTTGTATACTTATTTGTCATTCAAGTCTGTCTGCAAGTTCCGTTATACAGATCTGTTATTCAAATCTGTCATACAAATTTTATCATCATTATCATTATAAAGTTTAAGTAGAGAGAATAGAAAATATTGCTCCATCCAAGCTTTATACAGATCATTCTCAGAGTGACTCCAGAATTCCTCCTCTACTCTAGTTAGCCGAGTTACCCACTTTCTAGTTCAGCAGTTGAGCGAAACTGAATTTCCATTAGGTAACCTGATGGGTTTTTCGATTCGTATGCTGGCAAATCGCTTACACAAATGCTTGCAGAATTAGCTGTGTGCTGTGCGAGCTGTCCGGAGGGTATCGCCTAGCTGCTCAATCAGGGGTTAGCAGATGCAGCAATGTCGCGTCGCGCAGAACCTTGTGGTTGCACCACCTGCACCGCAGTTGGCGCTGCGAGTTTCGCCGGCTGTCGCTGCGCTCTGCAAATTATTATTTTGTAACGCGATTCGGCTGCGGCCATGTTTGAATTTCACACTTGCCCGCCAATTCAGCGGCAGTCATTATCAGTCCGCGTGCATCTGACACGCATCAGACACGCGCAGGTGGCTGACGGTGCTGGCGGTGCAGTTGCAGTCAGGTGTCAAATTGTTGTATTTGCACTTGATTGTCAAATCAAATATTTGTTGCAAATAGCGCACGGCCGGCTGACCCTGGAGGCGGGCCAAATAATCCGCCGTGCGGCTGGTGCGCGTGGATTCCGCATTAACAGTGGCTCATTTAGCGCTCGTTTGGTGTGCGAGTGTATTTAAGTCCATAAATAATGCTCGCAGCGCATCGTTGATGGGGAATTTGTCATCGGGGAAAAGGCTTTAATTGTTAAATAAAACCCATAAATATTACTCTGCCCGACAAGCACACACATATTATATTTATAAAATACGTTGCCCGCTTATGGAGTGGACAGCGCACTTTGTACAGCAGCTGAAATTGTATATATACAAATATGTATATGAGTGAACAGTTGAAAATGTGTTTTTAATTCATTTATGTATATTTGGCCATTTTATCAACTGATTGACTGCAAAAAGTCAAGTGTCTCAATTGACTTTTTAGTTCAATTTTAGCGCGAATCTAATTTGAATTTTATTATTATTGCAATTTACTAAAAATCTTTGAGAAAAAATGTTAAGTTTTTACTTAAATTTAGATTCAATTTAAGCAGCTTTAGAACTCTTGAAACTAATTTCATTTAATTAGTTTGGAGAAGAGTTCTAAGACAAATCTGAGAAGATTTGCATATTCTTAAGTTGGGAACTAGAGAGCACTCAAATTTGATGTATTAGCAACAAAGCTATATTTAGCATCTGATGTATTTTCTTTTACTAAAATCTCCAAATTTCTTTTTTTAAGCAAAAGATTTGGAATTATCGAATACATAAATCTCACTTAGATTTCATTCAAGATATATTTCAATTTAATGTCTTTCTGTTATCATATTCTATCTTTGGCATATGAGCTTTGAAGAAGCAATCTATATTGTATCTGATTAAATATAATCCAATTAATTAATTAAAAAGTAGAAAAAATTTGATTCAACTTCATGCTTCACTCTTTTTTATATAATTGAAATATGAAACATAATATAAGCAACAGCAAAAATATGCATATAAAGTAGATTTAAATACGGTAATTCATATAGTAAACAATAGTGTGAATAGCATAATACACAAGTTATTTTTAATGGGATAAAATCGTGAATTGTGATGCAATAAAATTGCCATTAACACCTATTTATGACCTGAACACAAATTGAGTGTGTGGCAATGTATATATATACTATACATAAACTTGATCTGTATATAAAAAATTGTAATAATCCCAATTGCAGTTTTTTTTTTTATTTTAACTCTATTAACTATTGAGTGGATCTGTAAGCGAGTACATACATCTGATGTACTTATTCCATTCCTATTTTATTCGATAGACTCATAAGGTAGCTCCTTTGAAAATGAACTTTAATTTGTTATTGGTTTCAAAGTACAAGGGTTCTGCTGCGTTCAAGTGGATGTAACCTTTGCAGCCAACGCCTGTTGTTGCTAGACAAACTAGTTGCATTCAGTATAGCTGTTAATGGGAACAACTTTCAGACAGCTAAGAACTATAGAGATTACTTTCTTTAAAATCCTGCTCATTCTGCAAGCATAAGAAATGGGAAAAGCTTTTGCTGACCAGAATAAATTATTCCCATTTACTCTCACTCTCTGCTAAGATGTTCATATGTTATGGACTGACTAAAGAATATTGAACTCATTCTTAACGCTTTCGTATATTTATTTTGTATACAAGTTAATATGCGTTCGATAAAAATAAAATTCCGCCTGATAATTATTGGCACTTCTCTTATTATTGGGAACGCGTATTTATTTAAATGCCAGATGCAAAAATCAAACTTTCACACACAACTTAATTAATGGCACAGACACAGACCCAGGCTGGGGAGAGAGAGTGTGTGATGTGTGTGTGTGCGAGGGAGAGGAATGTAAACAAAAGAGAGATGCAGAGAGAAAATACATAGGCATGGGAAAAAGACTACTTAATTTACTCAATCTGTTTATTAATTGACTTTCCTCTAAAGCGATTGCAAACAGACAGTCGGACAGTCAGACAGTCAGACAGACAGGCGAGCGGGGCCAGCGCGGCGCTACTCACAGACTCGTCCTGGCATCCACTCAAGTGGAAATTAAGTTATGTGGGAGGTCATCCATGCGGAAGTGTGTCGTGGCAGACGACACCGACTGGAAGACTGCTAAGTGTCGTCTAGAGGTAGACCCTCTCAAGTGTCCGCCGCGAGCAGCAGCCCATCTGCAGTGAGTGCTGGAGAGAGAAATATTGATGCTTTTTCAGCTTTACTACTTACTCAATCACGCTCGATTGAGTCATATACGTTAGGTTGACGCGTATTATCCGAGAACTGCTCTATTATCAAATTCGAAGTTGTTGTTAAGCAAACAACAAAGGTCTGCTAAGAGTTGAACCTGCGCATAGTAGCTTCGAGCAATGGAAAGATTTCTTGATGTATCAATTATAGAAAGATTTGCCAAATGAGAAATAGCAATAGACTTTTTCAGATTTAGTTCATGACGAATTTTATTTTATATACATACTAAATTTTAATTCGAATCTCTGCAATATAGAGAATGAGAATAGGATTGGCAATGGGATTAAGAATGAGAATGAAAAGGAGAAAAGAAGAATGAGATAGAATCAGAATGAGAATTAGTATGAGTATGTTTAAGAGAATGTGAATACAAATGCGAATGTTAATACGAATGTGAATGTAAATATGAATGCGAATGTGAAGGTGAATTTGAATGAGAATACGAATGTGGCTGTGAATGTGACTGTGAATGTGACTGCGAATGTGGCTGTGAATGTGACTGCGAATGTGACTGTGAATGTGACTGTGAATGTGACTGCGAATGTGCCTGTGAATGTGAATTTGAAAGTGAATACGAATGTGGCTGTGAATGTGACTGTGAATGTGACTGCGAATGTGGCTGTGAATGTGACTGCGAATGTGACTGCGAATGTGACTGTGAATGTGACTGTGAATGTGCCTGTGAATGTGAATTTGAAGGTGAATACGAATGTGGCTGTGAATGTGACTGTGAATGTGACTGCGAATGTGACTGTGAATGTGACTGCGAATGTGACTGCGAATGTGACTGTGAATGTGACAGTGAATATGACAGTGAATATGACTGAGCAGTTTCTGCCGTGGGGGTTAGTTGGGCTATACTTTGGGCGCGTATAACTCCATTTCTAAACGGACGATCTTCATGAAACTTTCAGAATATAGCTCGAGTACCTATGCGGTTTCAATAATGTATAAGATATCTGTCTTATATTTCGTAAAGCTTCGAAAATTACCTCTAATATAATTGCATAGTTTTTTCGCCTAACCAAAATTAAGAGGTTATCTTATTAAATTTTATTCTTTTTGGTAACATTTTGAGGTGCTCAGCATAATGATGCCGACAATTCACTTTATATCGCAGTTATTCTAGACAAATGATATTCTGGCATTAAAAAAAAAAAAAAAAAGGGAGAGAGAGATGATAATATAATATAATAAGATGATAAAATGGATTTCCGAGTGCGCCAACAGGCCGAATAAGCATTATGTTTTTGCTTTTCTGCTCGCCTTAAAGCGATAAAAATCTATTTCATTTCCCATTTGAATTTGCTGCCGTATGTAGCTAGTCTCTCTTCGTCTGTGTGTGTTTTTCTCGCTCTCTGCGTCTGTAGCACCGGCTGGACGCATCTTATCACCCGGGCGCAACACACATAAAAAGCCGGCTGCTTTAACGAAATAAATGCCGGATATCCTGCTGCCTCCTGCCAGCATCCAGGCGGGCATTCAGGCGGCCACAAAACGCGACGTTATTAATAGGCGCAGGGCAACACGACCGGGGATAACAGGAACGGTAACAACATTTTTGAAGCAAAGGTCTTATGCCAGCTCATTGGGTTAGGTCACAAGGGAGCCAGCCGGCTAGCAGCGGGCCTTAACAGATTTGCCGACTTTTGGCATTTAGCGTAGCTTGGCTGGTTTTTTGTCTGCCCAGTGGCCAATATGTTATTCAACTTGCTTATTGATTTCGAAACTATATTTTAATTTGTCGCCGCAGCAGATGCCGCGCTTTCAATCAAAATGGACAATCAGCGGCTAGAGACTCGGTTGATTCAAATGCGATTGGTTCGCTGCTGGCTATGCCGTTTCCGACTCAGCATTGCCGCAAAAAAAAAAAAAAAAAATTACTTTTTGCTGCACAGCAATCGGATTACAAATGATACGCAAAAAACCGATGCTGGCCAAAAGCGTATAGCCAAAAAGAATTCGCGACGGCACAGACAAAGCTGTCTGCCAAAATCAAATCGCACGACGAAACCGAACCGAATTCCATGCCTTGACCGAAACTCGAATGAACTCTTCATAAATTATATTCTGAAATATGCTTTAAGTTTAGTCACAGGCCTTCGCTCCGCTTGAAACTATAAAAAGTACTTTCTTCTGCGAACTCTCTAAGAACTGTAATTTGAGGTCTGTTCTGCAGCATGATTAAGCATATATTCTGAGTATATGACGTGGCAATGATACTATTTCGCTGATATATGGAAAGCTCTTAAGTCGCGAATTTCGTTTAATAAATTACTGGACATGAGTCAATTAGTTTCTGATAAGACTTGTACTTTAGGTCAACTCAATGAATGGTAAACAGAATGAACCGCCGATCGCTCAGATACATAATAATTCAGACTAACAAACTACATTGTCTAGTCCATGGACACGTAATTATACGTAACGAACTTGCAGTACTTTTTTGTCAGCATGGAATTATGATACTGTTTACGTTGGTATAATGAGGAGGGTCAAAGAGAGAGAGAGAGAGAGAGAGAGAGAGAAAGAGCTCGTGCTGTGACAATTACAAAGGAGAAAAATAATTGCTTTCAGATAGCAGATGGAACGTTGAAACTTTAGACAAGACATTGCATTAGTGTTGTCTAGGTGTTTCTGGCAATTCCCCTTGGGCTATGATTGGGGCGAGCCAAAATAGGACTACGGATTGGGGCACGACTCTGGCTGGCTGGCTGGCTGCCTGGCTACAGGTCACACGGAAGCCGGATGTTAACGGCAGCAGTTGCAGGATGCCGGCCAGGCAGCGGCACAAAAGAGGAAATTAAAATATGCAGACACAAAACCGCGTTTAGAATTTTGGCGCGATTTTTGGTTACGGCTTTGCATAAATTTCCGAGTGTAAAGGAGGCAACAATATCCCCAGCCTACACAGTTGCCTAGCACAGCATCACAGTCTGGCTATGTATCATCAAAATATGCAAATCTCGGTCATGTGAACTCATTCGCCCTGAACCGTGCTCCGTGCCTAGTGCTCCATGGTCCACGGTTCATGCTCCATGCTCCATACCCCATGCTCCATACCCCATGCCCCATGCCCAATGCTCAATGCCCCGTGCTCATGTGTACGGGTCAGCGCTGTGGCTCATGCTACGAAATTAGCAGCAGTAAATAACGCTGTCAGTCGGTGGTGCTGGCGGTGCTGGTGGTGCTGGGTACACGGAGACACGCAGCGGGTCCAAAAGTTCTTGCCGCCGGTCACTGGCCGTTAGAATTTATACTTATGCTGCGGCCCCAGCTCCCACAACAGCCACCGAGTTGCAGCCTCGCCAACACCCAGAGGCAGCAGCCAGCAGCCGGCAGATCGCTGCGGTGCATGTGGCAAAACGATTTATGCAATTGCAGATAGAAATCGATTGAACTCCAGTTGCCATCGTCATCGCCGTTGCTTTTGCCATTGCCGTCGCCGTCGCCGTCGCCCTTCCCGCATCCGATTAGTGTTTAGATTAAATGTAAACTGCACTTATGACAATGAAAGAGGGATACTAACTACCGTTAGACCCTTTGTAACGTGAAGATAATCAAAGCTCATTATACACTGACACTTACATACGTTCGCTGCCAAATCCGATCAGAATATTTGACTGATGAAGAGAAATACCCTACACAGATTAGAGTACTGAATGCAATTTCAATTCGATATTCTTTGAAGTATCTCCTCTTCTGCTAATACCATTATTACTTATGTTATTTCTATCATTTGAATCAGTATATTTCTCGCTCGTGCGAATTCAATTTAAATATTCTTGTGGCAATTGATGATAATTATTCTCCTTTATTTTGTTTTCAAATAAATAACCCATATATAATGCTGATACAGCAAATTCATCCAAGTCATCTTTCAAGACATCAATATTTACATCAGTCGGCATTTTTTTATTTTTGAGGAAATCGATGGTTGTTTTCATCTCAGTTATTTATTTTTGTGGATTCAGCTTGATCACTTTGAAATATCTTATTTAAATATTGCAGTTCATGCACAATTTTTGCCTAGTGGCATCTTTCAACGGTTGCAGCTTATGCGAAGTGTACCTTAAGCTCATCCCACTGCTCCTCGATTCTGCACACAGTAGTTTCAATAGACAGCCATCGCGTATCGCTTACTCTTGGAATTTTTTATGGTGCCTAGGTATACGTGCATTAAATTAATACCGCGAAACTCAAACAGATTAGTCTAATTACAAAAATTGAAGACGAACATTTCACTTAACAGTTAATACACTAAGATTGATTTGACAATGAAACTACACACATATATACCATTATTCCATTATTAATACATTCATATAATTTTTTGTAGCTCATTTGTGTGCAAGAGCTTTTTGCAAACCATGAATACGTTTCCGCTATAATACGTTTCCGCTATAAGAAATAGTATACTAGTTGTCAGATATAGGATATTAAAAGTACAAATAAGCAAAGATTTAAAGCTACTATATGCATTTTCATACATATTTCAAGCATTTCCGTTTTCAAATATGCTAGATCTAGCATTAAATATGCTAAAATGGCAACACTGATTACCATCGCCATTAGTATTATCACGAGTATTACAATTACGCTTAGAATTATCATTGCCATTACTATGTCATTAGCATTTAAATTATCATTAGTATAACCATTATCATTACCATTATTATTACTCCTAATAATATCCTTGCTCGTACTCTGAGACCGACTCCGACTCTCATTCTGACTCTGACCCCTATGACTCTGACCTCTGTGACTCTGACCCCTATAACTCTGACCTGTCTGACTCTAACTTTGAATCTAACTCTAACTCTAACTCCTTCCCTTACTCATAATAATAACTTGCTTAGTCTTAGTCTTACCATTACTATTACCATTACTATTAGTATTATTCACATTAGTTTTACCTTTTGTATTCCTATTAGGTCTAATGCAGGTTATAATATTAATTAGTATAAGTATTAATAATATTAGTATTACTAATTCTGCAGCACATATCAGTATATTACCATTACCATTACCATTGCCATTCATATTAGTATTAATATTACCATAATCATTAGTATTACCATAGTATTAGTATTAGTATTATAATCGTCATCTCTCTCTTCACTTATTATTATTATTAATTGGATACATTTCAAATAATTCATTTAACTTTCAGTTATCATCTTAATTTCTTATATATTAATGTCTTTATGTATGCACTTGAAGCGATCCAACCACTGTTGCTACTCTAGCTAGGATTCAGGGGATCTCATAGTCGAGCAGTCTCGACTAGAGTTTTCTTATTTGTTGTATTACACTTTCATTATAGTTTTCTCATAGTTAGGCTTTTTTAACGACTTAATGTATCGACATATCGAGGCTGGGCACCAAGGCTTCGCTCTAGGTGCCCCTAGTAGGGTTGTCGAATATTTTTAAAATATCGTATGAATGATATTAAGTTTTAAAAAAATATCAAAATGATATTTAATATTCAACTTTAAAAAGTCTATATTTCGATATTTTACAAACTTTTTTCCCACAATAAATTTACAATCCGACCCAAAAAAACAAGAATAATACGAATAACTATTTTTTATGATAAATACCAGTATTCGGTAGTCAAAGACTTCAACGACTTCGTGACTCGCAAACAACGCATTTTATTGCCGAAGCAAGTCGCTCCAAAGGCACTGAGCTACCAGGGGCTGGTTAGGCATCGTAATGCGATCTTCGATTGTACTGTCCTAGTGGCCTTATGAGAATTCAAAAAAATTATCGGATTGCTTTCCCAAGAAGTTTGTGGTAACCTGCGGTACATCTCAAGTTCCCTCTTTTCCGCACCGTGTACTTTCAAATTTGACCTATTGTATGTACTGTGGTCGAAGCTATCACCGTGGTCATCTAAATACATAATGCTTGTTTTTTATATGCGATGCCATATTTGATGTGTTACCACTTGTTTTTATTACTTTAAGGCACAAATTACCTTTGGCTGTTCCATTTTTTAAATCAGAGTAATGCGTTTCCACCATTTTGAGACAATTGTTAACGCAAATATATACAAAATTTGGCAAGAAATATTCGATATTTAGGCAACAAAATATTCCGATATAAATATATTTTTTATACAAAAATATTGATATATCGATATTTTGATGTATTTTCAACAACCCTAATATGTAGCCTTTTACATGGAAGTGATGCATATCTTCAACATTCCGTTTAACTAAAATAATCTTACAAAATGTATCAAGAAAGTGGATTGAATTTAATTGATGTGAAGCAGAAGGATACGTTTCTTATTAGATTATTGAGGTTTCTCACACCATATATTATATTATATATATTGTATATTAATAGACGTATGTGTATGTACATAAGAATGTATGTCTGTCTTGCAATTTTCCCGTCAATTTTGTAAATTTCCACGTAGTTCCAATACCCATGTGTTGTTGGACCTGTTGCCATATAAAGGATTAGATTCGAAATCTTTTAACTAATAACTATTACTACTGCTATTATAACTGCTACTACGACTACTTCTATTATTATTATTATAACTACTGCTACGACTACGACGACAACCGGAGTTTGTTGAAAAACTAAAGGCTACCGAAACAGCCACGGCAGCCGAGCTGAAGCCTACAGCGACAGTAGAGATCAGAGATCTAGACTCACTCACTGTAGAGTCCGAAGTGGCTGAGGCAGTGCATAAAGCACTCGCCAACACAACAGTTGACTTGCGAACAAAAATTACTGCTCTGAACAGCCGAGAGCAGGTAAGAGCTTTCGTAACACTGGAAAGCCAATTAGCGGAGACGCTGCTCAACCTACAACTTAAAATAGGTTTTGTCAGTGTGAGGCCCAGGATGTGCCAAACCAGCCGCAGATGCTACAGATGTTTCGGGGTCGGTCACCTACAGACCAATTGTACGGGACCAGACCGAAATGGCGGAGGCATCTGCATTAGATGCGGGGAAACAGGCCACAAAATGAACACTGCAAAAATAACCCCCAAAATGCAGCATCTGCACTGACGCAGGGCGTAGCTCTGTTGCCCACATGCCAGGATCGCAGAAATGCCCAGGCACTCGTATAGCACCATGATAAAGATACTCCAAGGTAACCTACACCGGAGCAAAACTGCAGATGCACTTTTGACACAGATCGTAGCGGGACTTGATGTTGCAAACCGCAGTAACAGACTCACCTTCCACAGGCCAGGATGCGAAGGCACTATTCCGGACATAACCCTTGCATCCGAGCATATTATAGATCGGATCAAGGACTGGAAAGTATTGGACGACTTCACTGGTAGTGATCATGAGTATATCTCATACACCTACCAGAATAATAGACGACAAGTACCTCCCGCGCGTCCTATAAAAAAACCGTGCAGATGGAACATAAATAAAATCGATACGGGAAAATTACAATTGAGTACGAAGCAAATTGTCGAAAGACGTCTTACAGCCATGGTAAAAGCGTGTAACGCTTCGATGCCAAGAACCACGATGGTGGAACCACGATATCGCAGAAAAAAGACGAGTATGTTTACAGTGCAGAAGAAAACTGACAAGAGCACGACGCACTGGAAATTTTATTCTAGAAGCGTTAGCAGCGAAGAATGCGAGAAAGGAGCTGTCGATTGCTATCGCTCGCAGCAAACAAGACAAGTGGAAGGAGCTTTGCAAAGATGTAAACAGAGATCCCTGGGGACTACAAGTACAAAGTAGTCATGAAAAAATTGAGAACTCTGGAGCAACGCCGAACGTGGATGATGAAACGATGGATTACATAGTGGAAACACTATTCCCAATACACATTCACGAAACGAATGCGTGGGCAGCTGAAGAAACTCATAGCTCAGCTCCTAATTTTACGGAGGAAGAGCTCAAGATTGCGGCACTCTCCCTGAAAAATAAAAAATCACCGGGACCAGACAATATACCGGCAGAGATTCTGAAGATGATAGCAACAGGACGACCAACTTTTCTCCCTAGAATGTATAACGCATGCCTAAAAGAAAGATTATTCCCAGAAGTATGGAAAGAGCAGAGACTTGTGCTCATCAGCAAAGGCAAAGGCAATCCCAACACCCCATCGGCATACCGTCCATTGTGTATGCTAAATACAGCTGGCAAACTGTTAGAAAAGCTCCTGAAGCCGAGGATACTAGCTGCAATAGATGCCGCTGGAGGACTCAGCCCCAGACAGCATGGTTTCAGGTCCGGAAAATCCACAATGGGGGCTATTGATGAAGTTGTACAGGCAGCTAGAGCAACGAAAAGAGGAAATGCATACTCGCGCCCAGTGGTTCTATTAATAACGCTCGACGTCAAAAATGCTTTCAATAGTGTTAGATGGAGCGATATGCTTGGTTTCCTGGAGCAACGTTTTCGAATACCGGAGTACCTAGTGCATAGGATGAGGAGCTACTTGCAGGATCGAGTACTCCTATATGATACACAGACTGGTACAAAACGCTATAGAGTGACTGGAGGGGCTGCACAGGGGTCGATCCTAGGACCAGACCTGTGGAATATCAGCTACGACGACATTCTAAGACTGGAAATGCCTGAAGAAACATTTCTAATCGGATACGCTGACGACATCGTGGCCGTTTTCACTGCCAGAAACACCACAGAAGCCCAAAAGAGACTGACCCAAGTCATGATCCGCATGCAGACATGGCTTAGCTCTCGAGGATTGGAACTTGCCACCCATAAAACAGAGTTACTTCTGTTTACAGGAAAGCATATTCCAACCGAAATAGAGATGCAAGTAAGCGGAAATCAAATAAGGACCCAGAGGACAGTTAACTATCTAGGCGTTAGACTAGATAGCAAACTCACTTTCGGGGAACAGCTGAAGCACGCCACGCAAAAATCAGCTGCAATAACGGGCTCTCTCAGTAGACTGATGGCAACCGTTGACGGTCCGACGGAAGGGAAACGAAGACTTCTTATGGAAACGACGAACGCTACACTACTCTACGGTAGCGAAGTATGGGCGGATACTCTACAGGAAGGTGTAAGGCGAAAACCGATGTTATCCGTGCAGAGAAGAGCAGCCTTGCGGATAACATCGGCAGAGCGGAGAATTCTCTGAACAGGCAGCAAAGATCATACGGCAGCAAACCATAGTTCCTGGCATATCCGAAAGATATGGAAGATGGACTGCAAAAGTAATCCCCGATCTAGAGCAGTGGATAAGTAGAAAGCACGGTGAAACGTCTTTTTATCTTACACAAATGCTCTCCGGTCATGGATACTTTCAAAAGTACCTAAATAAAATGCGGAAAACTGACGAATCCAGCTGTGAAAATACAATGGACGACGCAGAACACACTTTCTTTGACTGCGAAAGGTGGTCTGAAGTCAGAAGTCAGGCTCTGCCGGCGAAGTCAAAGTAGATACAATAGTACAGAAAATGTGCAGCAGCATAGATGCCTGGAAAAAAAGTCTGTGACTTCGCCAAAAATGTTCTGCGGCGGAAGAAGTATGACCTGGACGCAGGCACAGAGAGGGTAACGCTCAGATAGAAGAGCATATTCGAGGGCACCACCTTGAAGGTTAACGCGGGATAGTTCCCGGTTCCAAGGTGGAATTTAGCCCTAGAAGAGGAGGTTTTTTTAGTCGGTAAGCAGTCAGGCAGTCATGCAGTCCGACACACCAGCAGAGTGACGACCTGACTGACGGAGCTAAAGCATTTTTACCTACCTCAGTCAAAAAAAAAAAAAAAAAAAAAAAACTAAGACGACAACTACTACTAGGACTGACTACTACTACTACTATTATTACATCACTATAATCAAACTAAAACTAAACTTTTGTTTTAGAAATTTGTGTTTAAGTGAACTTTTAGCATTTTAACAAAAATGTTCTACACATACATACTTATATACATACACATATACGTCTATTAATATATATATATATGTCTATATATATATATATATATACATATATATATGTCAGAGCGTTATTATTGTCGTTCTCTTGGCAGTGTTAATTGCGTATGGCGAATAATCCTGAGTGCACCGTCTACTTCCACTGTCTAATCATTAATGCCTTCAGCATCAATACCACATCGCTCACACACATTCTATTGTAATAGAATATATAGCGATCTCTTTCTGTCTCAGTGACTCAAGACTGCACACACAACAATTATCTCCTGTGCAACTCTTTCCTCAAACCTCCTTCAAACCTTATTTGGTCACGTACGCCACTTAGAACCTTACGCAAAAGCCTTTAACATTTATTCCTTATGTTATCATAATCTTATTACAAATCAATAATTTTTTAATATTTCACTTAAGCAATTTTCAATAATAATCTTTCGTCAGTCAATCTATATTAATCTATTTATTTATTTATTATTATCATTATTTTGTTTTATTTCTTGTGACGGAAATTTCAAACTTGAAATATTATTTTAATTATTGTCTCACTCGGACGGTCACCCCGTGTCTGACAATTATGCTTTATGTATTCTACTAAACCACCTCGGCCATACTGACCATAACACGACCTCGTGTAGTTTCACAAAAATGCCTTGCTGCATTAATCATTTCATGTATCTTATAAGTTTTCTTGATTACAACTATTATCATGTCACAGCGTCATGCAAAACTTTATCTTCCTCTTCTAGTCTCACGTCTAATTACTCTTTAACTTAGCTTTCTTTGAGGTTTTTCTTCATTATCATAAACCACTCTGTTTTTGCTTTACATTGATTTTGCACTATCAATCATACAACTCTTGAGGTATCCATACATACAGTCTCATTCATTATCGTAAACCCAACTGGTTTCTTTTCACATCATCTTATGCGCCACACGCCATGATCAAAACATTAGTTTTGCACTTGTGCTTGCATTATGACCAATTCTCTCAACATTTCTTATCAGCCTTTCAGGCATCCATACTGTCTCTTGCAACAGTTTCACTCTCAATATTTCGCTACTGTCTCTTTCAACAGTTTCTCAAGTTTTTATACTGCCTCTTTCAACAGTTTCTCAATTTTTATACTGCCTCTTTCAACAGTTTCTCAATCATTCCATACTGTCTCTTTCAACTGCTTTTCATTCATTCCATACTGTCTCTTTCAACAGTTTTTTTCTCATCTATTTCAATACTGTCTCATTCAACAGCTTCCTTCTCAACATCATTCAAATCCTCATCACAACTTTCTAGTTCAACTAGTACATTTCCTTCTGGACACAACACAAAATCTCCTACTTCATATTTAAAAACCTTAGCATTGTTTTTATAAAATTACTCTTTGCTATATCCTGGTGCCGCTAATATACTTTGCACTAGTTAAGCTCTTGATTCTGCCAAATCAATTTCTTACGTCGTTTGACTTACTGTACAATTTAAGGCCAGCTGTACTTCGCCCACTGTGTCTTGCCAAGATCGGTTGCTCATCTCAACCGCCGTCAGTACATTTTTCAAGGTACTCATAATGCGTTCCACCTGTCCGTTTGCTCTACTTGTACCTGTTGCAATTAAATGCAAACCTATTTTTTTGTTGAGAACAAAACTCACTAAATTTAGAAGCCTTGATCTGCTATAATGCGGTTTGGTACTCGAAACAAAGATGTAGCCGATGTCACAGCACCTATGCAATTGTCAGCATCAATGTTAAGTATGTGTGTCAAATAGACAAATTTAGTAAAAGCGTCCATTTGGACAATAAGATATTATTTTTGATCTGATTTGACATAAAATTGAAGAAGGAATATTGCCGCGACTGCGAGTTTCCACAAACAAAAAATATGAAAATATGATTGCCACCATGGAAGAATGAAACAGAGACAACAACTGTCACGTATAGGACGAATCACTGACAATTTTTTTTGTCAAATTTTCTCTTTACAAATCTTCAGCCATCCCTTTAAGCATGCTCCCACCAAAAACAGTAATTTTTTTCATCAAAAGTTGACATATACTGGCAATACTCTCATTGCCAATAATACCTTTCAACATTACTACATTGTTAATTCTTTTACCAATTAACTAAGCACTTATCTTCTGTTTAATAAACGAACATTCCAGATAACATTTGAAAATGTCAGTGTGATGCACTGTCTTCCATCACTGCACTCAAGGCCATCGCCAACGCACTGCCTTTTATGTTCTTTTCTGTCAAAATTATATTTGCCGTAGCACACCACGCGGACACGTCAGCGCCAAAAAGATTTCATTAGGTAGCGAGCCGAGTCCCACTTCTGATGTCAGAGCGTTATTATTATCGTTCTCTTGTCAGGGTTAATTGCGTATGGCGAATAATCCTGAGTGCACCGTCTACTTCCACTGTCTAATCATTAATGCCTTCAGCATCAATACCACATCGCTCACACACATTCTATTGTAATAGAATATATAGCGATCTCTTTCTCTCTCAGTGACTCAAGATTGCACGCACAACAATTATCTCCTGTGCAACTCTTTCCTCAAACCTCCTTCAAACCTTATTTGGTCACGTACGCCACTTAGAACCTTACGCAACATTTCTGCATATTTGCATCGAAATACGCTGACCATCTGGCGAATAACGGAACAAAGCGCATTCACCAATTGTCAAATATGTTCGGCTAGAGTGTCATTTACTAATTGCGCCTCGACATATATCTATATATATATATATATATATATATATATATATATATATATATATATATGTATATATAGATATATACAGTATGTCCATTAATTGTTTGCAAAACGAAAAAAAGTCATTAAAATGCGTCTTTGACAACATATTTTATATATTGGAGCCAAAAACGCGTTTTTTTATATTTTTTTAGTTATAACTTTTATGCTAAGCAAAATATTGAAATTATTTTTTTTCCAAATTGTTGTTAGAATATTAGTTAATAAATCTGTAAATTAAAATTTTTAGTTTTTGCCCATCTTGCATCACTTATTCGTTACCAAAGAAAAAAATCATTGCTGTACGAAGACATTATTGGTCCACTGTATATATCAAAGAATTTGTAGCGAGCCAACTAATATATCATTTACTCGCTGAACTATAAAAACTTCTATTGCATTCATCATTTGAATGCAGTGTTAAATTTCTACATCATACCATATGTAAGAGCTCCTCCTCCAGCTGGTTACTGTTTCACCTTTCTTTGTGCGCTGGCAAGGTACAAAAGTCTTTTTGCCCATGCCTTTCATTTTCCATTCCCAGTTGTTTATTTTAAGTACTTTACCTTAACGCTCTTTTCACTCCCTCGTTCGCAGCGCACTCTGGGCAGAATTGTGGCTACAGCCATTTCTATTTCATTTTATGATTTATGGCGCTAAAATATTAGTTTTGGTTTTTTCATATAGACGCCCCCTTTGCGGCGTTTTCTCTCTACCTATTCTTCTTCCTCTCTCAATTTTTATTTTATTTCATTCTTTTTTCTGCCCGCCAGGCTAGTAGTGGGCCATGATACGGAATGCGTGGCAAACTATGAAAGGCTGGGTGGCAAACTGACTGCTGCTGCTACTCCTGCTCCTGCTACTGCTCCTGCTATTGCTGCTACTGCTGCTGGTGCAGCTTCGACAGGTGCTAGCACGGCCACGTCTTGGTTGCATAGCTCATGTGTCTGGAGAGCGTTTATAATAATCATGGAGGAGAGCAAAGCTAAAATGGCTGTGCCTAGGCGCACAACCATGCTTTGGCATCGACTCCCCCCTTTCTAGTGCCCGTCACAGTCCCAGCTCCATCTCCAGCTGGCGTATAGATTGTCTCGCAATTGATGCACAAATCGTGTGCGCTGCGGTAATAAATTGTCACGCACAGCTATTTGCAGGTATGGCAAATTGGCTTTTATGCAGTTGCAAATGCGAGCCAATGCCAGTGCCGCACCCGGCAAGCAGACGCAACCAAGCCAAGCCGGAGACGACGCTCGAGTCGTTGGCTCAAGTGTCTGGCATAAAATTTGATTACAGTCTTCCTCTCAAGGACACTGAGCCCGCAGCCAAAAGTCGCTATTTCCTATCCATAGCCAAAATACCTAACGACTTGTCGCATAAACAGCTTACCCTAACGCAGCGATGGGCGTGGCAGTTGCTGTTGCATGTTAATTGCCATTGTCGCCTTAGCACATTTTTTATGCTTCTTTTCCGACGTATCATTAAAAGAGAGAGAGAGAGAGAGAGAGAGAGAGAGAGAGAGAGAGAGAGAGAGAGAGAGATAGTGAAAGCGAAGAAAACGTGAGTGTTGCATTGCCGAAAAGCAAATACCCTAACTCAATGCGAATTGTAAGAGCCAAGTCGATTTTCTTAATGAGATATTGGAGAGTCGAAGACTAGTCTATGAGAGAGCTTAACCAAATTGCGCCTCCAGCTCACTCTGCGTGACGAATCAAGTCCCAAAATTGCCATACCCTTGTAAGATTTACAAATAATACGAGAAAAAAAACTTTGACACGCAAGTGTCAGGGTGGCAAAGGTCACGAGAGAGGGTGGGTCGACTGCAGCCCAGCCACACCTCGGTAAACAATAACAACAGCAATAACAACTCACATATGACAAAGTCAATGAGCAGGCAAAGTAAAACAAAACCAAACAAAAGTAATCGTCGTCGTCACCTTTGTCGCGCCACATTTCTTCCTGCTCCACAGATCCAAAGGCCTGCCCCTGTCCCCGGCCAAAAGCGGAAAAACAAAAAATGCCTTAAGCCAGTGCCAGAGCACCCATCCTCACCTGCGTTGCCAAATATTTGGTGCGTGCGTGTTAATCGCTTGCTCTGTTTATTTGCCAAAGGCATCAGCCGAGGCGATCAACTTTGTCGCGTAAGTCGCGCGCGAAACTCATCAACTCTACGGATAATCGATGTGAGTGTATGCGTGCGTGTGTATATATATATTAATGTGTGTGTGTGTGCGTGTCACAATTAGACGCCAAAACGTCACAGCTAAGAATTTGCCCGAGTTGCACTTAAAAATGGCATGGCAATAAGTCAAATGGTGTTCGAAATAACAGATGAAGTAGAGCAATAGACAACTGAAGCTGCGGAACATATTGTTGAAGCTATCGAAGAGAAATAATATCTATGGGAAATGAATTAAGAATAAGCTTCTGAATAAGTTTCCTTAACACAACAGCTAGCTCCTTGCTATGTCAGCAATTTATAGTTTAATTTGTATACCCTGAGCCCATTGAAAATGGGAAATCAGGGTATAATGCTTTTGTAACAGGCAGAAGGAGGCGTGTTAGACCTAATTAAGTATATATATTTTTGATCAGCAAGATGAGCTGAATCGATATAGGTTTTACGGCTGCCCGCCTCTCTGTCTGGATTTATCTGCCATATACATACATGTATATGGGACTATATGTGCTGCACCCCAAGTCGCTGCATCAACTACGCAATCAGCATAACGCGCGACTATGCATTCGTAAAGAAGAAGAATATCACTTCTATGCAGAGTTCGGGGGATCTCCTAGTCGAGCAGTCTCTACTACAGCGCTCTTACTTGTTATATCATCGCCTTTTTATTGAATTCAACTCAGTTGCATTGCTTGTTTTCTCTCAATTCTCATTCTTCCACAAATTGTTCACAATTTATGGAAATTCCTGCTTTGCGGCTGTTTTAAATTTCCTGCCTCTGATTACAATTGGCTGTTCGGTTGGGAAGCAAAGCTCTATCGCGATGCAGCTAGTAAACAACTATATTTATTGATCAGCATGCAAAGCATGCAAAAAGCAATCGCTAGCATTGATATTAGTATGCAATATGCAGTACGAGTTTGCTTTATTTTTTCGATAACTCAATTTATTTCTCTTTTATCGATAATAATCGAAAAATACAAAGTCATATTCTTTGTATTTTAATCGTTATTTGAATACTGATAAAGCTGGAAATTTCCTTTGCCGAAAATTTGCAGAAAACGTATTTCAAATACTTGAGATTTGCAATTGCTAAATGGACACACTTGAATGCTATTATTACGTTCCAAAAATTTCATGAAATAATCCATCTACAAATGGATTTATAAGTGTCCAATATTGCACCCCGAGTCGCTGTATGAAAGAAGGTTACCAGTTCTTTGCAGGGTTCAGGGTCCGTTCGTCCGTCCGTATGAACGTCGAGATTTCGGAAAATACACAAGCTAGAGAGCTGAAATTTCACATGAATACTCTTATGTTAATTACGCAATTCGAGTTTATTTTGTTTTTTCGATAACACATAACGATTTCCTAAAATTCGTTTATCTTATGTTTCTATATGCTTCTTATGGAGACTTGCAATTTGGCAAATATATACATTTTTATGCTATTAATATATTCTGAAAGTTTCATAAAGATAGTCCATCTAGAAATGGAGCTATAACCGTCCAAAGTTCAGCCCAACCCACCCCCAAGCCAGGGCAGCAACAGCGCGGTTAGCAGAGCGCGCGCTCATAAGTGCGTAAAGAAGAAGAGTATCACTTTTTTTGCAGGGTTCTGGGTAGAGGTGGGCATGGGCTGAAATTTTGCACCCAACCCGACCCAGCCCATGGGCCGAAGAGCAACATTTTACCCGCACCCGAAAGCTACAAAAACTTTGCAGCCCGAAAACAACCCGCCCGCCCCAAAAATTTGGTTCTTCTTTTTCTTTTTTCCTCCGAGCTTTCTTTTTTTTAGTGATCACATTTGTAATAGCTAGTGATGATAATTATAATTGAGATAATAGATAACAAACGTAATCGATAGTGTACACGAAGTTAAGATAAGAAAATATTTACAATCCAAATTAAAAATTTTAAAACATTTCACAATTGCGTTCTCATATTTCCATATTCCCATATTGTTTCGGGTAAAGCGGGTTGAGCGGCGTAACCCGCACCCGCTCGCACCCAACCCGAAGCCCGATTTTCCAGCCAATACCCACGGGTACCCGACAAAAACACCCAGCCCATGCCCACCTCTAGTTCTGGGTATCTCGTAGTCGAGCCGTCTCGACTAGAGCCTTCTTACTTGTTTTTGCAGGGTTCACGGTTTCTCGTGGTCGAGCCGTCTCGAATAGAGCCTTCTTACTTGTTCTGGATAAGCGATAAGGAGAACCTAACGGGTCTCGCTTCAAAGGTCGCCAGTCAATCTGCAATTACCAAGCGAATCAATTCATAAAAATTCGAATATTAACACAGCCTTAGTGGCTGGCTCACTTACCCGGCGACAGCGATTGTGATGATCGCGTATGTAGCCACGCCTGCAGGCGATCCGCCGTGACTCGAACAGCATGCCCCTGCCCACGGCATCATCCACATTGTCGTTCTGCGCCGCCTTGCTCTGATTGCTGTTCAGCTCATTATAGTATATCACGCGTGCTGCACTGATCTGCAGCTGGCCCACCATTGGCACCATCCAGACCACGCCCAGCCGCCACAGGAGTCCCGAGCGCCGCATCTTCGTTGTCTTAAGCTAACACGTCGCTGTCTGACCACCCTTTAGCACGCACCCAGAATCACGATTCGATGTGGACGTTGTTGCTGCTGCTGACACGCTCAATCTGTGTGTGTCATCCGCCTCTCCGTCGGCTGCTCCCTTCGTCGTGTTCGTTAAATAGCTTATCAGTCTGTTTACAGTTAAGAAAACACTTCTCATACGCTGTTTAGCTAAACCCAGCGGGCTGTATTAGCTTGACGACTGACTGCGAGCTACAAAGCTTATCAGAGCTATACCGAAGTGCTATAGGCTTTCACTTCAGTTCAGTGTTTAGCTAATTGGAGCTCAAATCATATTCTTGACAGTGTATCGTGCAGTCGATTGGGCCCCCATTTTTGTTCGTCGAACATCATTTTAGAAAATTTTTCGAGAGAGAAACATGTCTGAGGAGCGAAATAAAATCGTTGCCCTAATGCACCGTTGCGTTCATGTTCTTTGTATTTTAGAATAAGAGTTTCTCAAGATTTGGTTCTCATATTCTTGTCCTTGTAACTATCGTTTTTATTTTTCCCCAAGATTCAATTAATTCTTTTGGAAATGCTTTGCTCACGAACGTTCGCACGAACACGCGTAAAATAGAAACATTTCTATTCTTCGGGAACTCGGTCGGCGAACAAAATCTTCGTACGA
The DNA here is from genome assembly GCA_030914385.1 of Drosophila antonietae. Lineage (NCBI taxonomy): Eukaryota > Metazoa > Arthropoda > Insecta > Diptera > Drosophilidae > Drosophila > Drosophila antonietae. The sequence continues at coordinate 87,357 of JAUESO010000087.1, read as the reverse complement.
ACACCACCATCCACATGCAAACATTCGACGAACACAAAATGTTCGACGAACATGTTCGCAAGTAGATCTTTAGCCACACTTCTGCTTTTGTCTGTTTATATTAGAAATCCGCCTTCAGCTAAGACTAGTGATGGCAAAAAATATTTATTAATCGATTATTGAATCATATGATGAAATATAACTGTGCGATTATAAATCGAAATTAATCCAACAAAAGTGGAAATAATCGATTAATCAAATGATTTATTTTTTTGTATAAAAAGTAATTTGTTTATTTAGTTTTCTTTAGTATTTCGTAGGGCCAGGCAAAAAGTAACAGATATAGTACATTTTTATTAGTTATTCAGTAATGAAACTCATTTGAACAATTTTGTTGCTCATATTTTAAGGACACTCTATTATTAATACAAATTATTTCAACCTTTTCCAAATTTTAAGTTAAAATTTTTGTTTATATATAATTTTGGCTAAACTTTTATATTATGCAGATTCTTTATTATTTTTTCAAATTATTTTAATCATCTTTCTCATCCATTTTTCTTATACAATTCTTTTTATAACATTTTTTAAATTTAATTCCTTATTGATTTCACTGAAAATTGCCTAGAAAATATCAAAGATTATGGGAGAGTTACTGAACTCTGTCATAGATTCTTTACTAAACTAAAAATCAATTTTGATATTTCCACCTGAAATTAAGTATCCATAATTTACCATAATCTTGCTCGCCCTTTGTAAGCCAAAAGATAACTTGCATGCATTCGGGCTAGCATGCACACAAGAGAGCGCAGGCAAACGCATCTTATCTTATCGATGCGATCAATAAGAGAGGCTTTTGTATTTGTGTGAAATTATGCATTTCTGAGACTGAACGATTTAGCGCACTCGTTACTCTCATTATGGTCTGCACAGACCAACAGACCAAAGCAGAGGCGAAGCCGTACGTTGAGAATCTGCAACAAGAATCGGTTTCCTTGAAACATCATAGAACAGATTATCTCCTTTGCCTCTTATTTGCATCTACAATTTAAAGTTACATTTGAAAGGTTTTCAGACTGATGTACTCTTAGCCTCGGGGCGGGAATCGAACCGAACTCTTACGGTTAGCATGGACCTTAGTCAAGATTGAGATCTCAATGCAAACATGAATTCCGGACAAGTTAGCAGATTCAACTTAAGAATAACATACAAAAGTTTAGAGTGTAATATAATGTTTACCTATGAGAGTTTCGAAGAAGTAATTAATTAATCTCAGTTTGTGAAAGGTAGGAAAGTCAGTTATGAAGAAAAAAACAATTCACTCTGACAAATATGATGCCAGAAATGTGATATTAAAACTGAGTTGACTATCAATTCCTACTTGATGCATGACTACATTAATTCTTTGCTGATTTTCTGGTCGAGGTAGTTGCAAAGCTGATCTCGCTAAGGTAGGACCCGATGCTGTCAGAACTTTGCTCAAGATCATCTTGACATACGACAGCGAGTTTAGTAGCACATGTCGTCAATACATCATGGATTAAAGGAATCGAATTAGGTTTTATGACTCATTATTTATGTGACACGCGCACACACTCAACGGTAACTAACTAACTAGTTAGTTAGTATCCCACATACTGAGAGCGCGAGCCCGTTTAATGAGCTCTGTCACACATTCTGATTTTCGTTTCTGCCTCATTTTCGCCCAAATTTTGGACGATGTAAAAAAGAAAAAGGAAAATACGAAAAATAAAGATGGTATACGGCGGAGGGGGATGGGGGGATGTAGAGGAGAGAAAATACAACATTCGTTACACACGTACTCCACTGTTTATTTGGGGTATTTATTTCCCGTCGTTCGCCTCGTCGACGCGTCGTCGTTTTACTTTAACTGCCTATACAATTGCCGTTTGACGTGTGCCAAAGACACCCGTACGAGCGACTTTTAACGCCGCAATATGGCTCCCCGAATGGGGTCTGTGGTGGGAGGTGGGACCAAGAGGGTGGGGGTCAGGGCGACGTCTATTTAAATAGAAAAGAAATCAATTTTGGGATTCGCGTTTTATGCACAGCGCAAACAAAAAAGAACGCGCATGATGTGCGTTATCCCCCTCATTTATAAGACCGGCTCGCGAGCATGGGAACAATGGCATAAAGCAGCTACTGGCTCCGCTCCGAGGGGCTCGGCTCTGTTCGACTCGTCTCGTCTCGGCTGGGCTCCATGCTGATGCATTCACATTAGGCACTGTACGGCGCAAAGCACATTGTTGACAATTGAAATGCGATGTGTGCGTCCGTGTTTTATTTTCCTTTTTTTCTTTAGACAGTTCAAGGTCGCGACCGAAGGGGGTAGCCTTAGAAGAGAGATGGCTAATAAATATAATTTATATAACTGATGTGAGTGAAAAGTTAAATATTAGAATGAATGAAATAAATATGAATGCCAGTGTGAATATGAATGTGAATGCAAATGTGAATATGAATATGAATATGCATTTGGATGTGAATATGAATATGAAAGTGAATGCGAATGTGAATATGAATATGAATATGAATGTAGCTGTGAATGTAACTGTGAATGTGACTGCGAATGTGGCTGTGAATGTGACTGTGAATGTAACTGTGAATGTGACTGCGAATGTGGCTGTGAATGTGGCTGTGAATGTGACTGCGAATGTGACTGCAAATGTGAATGTGAATGTAGCTGTGAATGTGACTGTGAATGTGACTGCAAATGTGACTGTGAATGTGACTGCAAATGTGACTGTGAATGTAGCTGCGAATGTGACTGTGAATGTGACTGCGAATGTGACTGTGAATGTGACTGCGAATGTGGCTGTGAATGTGACTGTGAATGTGACTGTGAATGTGACTGTGAATGTTCATTAACATACTCCTATTTTCAAGGTATTTGGCCTATTAGCCAACTATACTTCTATAAATTTAGAACTTTCACTTAATAATCTGCAACCACAATCCTCTAACAAGTGACTTATATGCTGATAAATTCCATATGTAAATGCTATAATAGTTAATAAAGGTCAATTGGATTTTCTACTCGACTTCGCTTGACAGCCTCAAGAATTTCTGACTGACTTGTACTTCTTGGCTCTTAATCCCTCTTAGCCCCCATCTTAGCCATTTTCAACTAAGCCTCTGCCTACTCAAAAGTACCCGCGAGCCTTTGTCATGCGTTGGGGAGGAGGGGTCATGTGTGTGTGTGTGCGATTACTGAAGTGCACGTGTGAGCGTGTGTTAACAAAAATAATCGCATTTCCGATTTGCGATTTGTGATTAGCGTGCGATAAAATTTTTCCAGCTCTTTTTCGATTAAACGATTTAGGCATCCCCGTCTTGATGCTCCCTTGATGGTGATGTTGTGCACACACACACCGACACATGCCCACGCACACACACACACACACACACACACACATACGCACACGCATACGTTCATACGTACTCGATGAAGTTGTGAATTATCGTGTGCTTTTGCCTTTGTGAACTGAAGCATAAATATAACATGTTTATGTGCCAGGCATGGTTAGCCTCCAGCGCGTACTGTGTGCCCTGACGTCACAGTAGCGCAGACAAAGAGGCGAGAAGAAAGAAAGAAAGAATGAATGAAGCGAAGGGAAGGGGAGAGCAGAATCAACGAGCGTGCACTGCTCGAAAAGGCGAGTGCAAAGCCAACGAGTGTCTGTCGATGAGGAATCATTTGATGCGTGATAAGGCTAATTTAGCTATAATTTGAATGAATTTCGCGCCGATTTAACACGCGCCTCAACAGAATTTCGCTCAGTGCATCGCCTCCCGCTTGGGTCATTCGAATGAACTAGGGAACTCATTCAGTGATTAGTGAACTATGCATACAGACTATGAATGCAGCATTCTGCTCAGCTATGCAATCACTCATGAACAATCCACAGTGTTCACATTGTATCGAGTCACTGTGCAGTTGCTCAAAGCCAAAAAGCTAGCGCAATTTCAATTTCACCTTTGATACACACTGCTGTAGTGCCAGTGGCAAGCGTCGCTCTAATGTATTTCACGTGTATTCCACGGGAAAGTTAATTAAGAGGATTGTGTAATGGCAATGCAATGCAAAGATAAATTTCAAAGCCAAGCAGATATCTGTTGAGACTATTTGAGACGGCATAGCTGAAGCAATAGGTTAGACAGTTCGAAGTCTTTGATGACAGATTGGAATGGAACAACAAGGGAATGACTTTACTCATTTGAGTCGTCTTAAGCAAAAATGAGTGAACAACCAAAATTTATTCCAATAAATTTTGACTAATTTTTCTTATCCAAATTTTTATTGCAATAAATTCATTATTTACGAGGGTAGCCAAATTATTTTCAACTGAGATATTGACTAATTTTGATATACAAGAATTTGCCTCTGTACCTATTTATGAACCAGGAAAATGATGAGATATTTTCTTTATATATTTATATGTACAACAGGTCTATAGTGATAAGGACTTCTTCTTCTTCTTGATCCTAGGTCTATAATTAGAGAATATTTCATGAGCAAGCTGCAGCAATCTATGTTGAACTGCTTGTAGAATTCTGTCTTTAATTTAAAATTCTTATATTTAATTCACGGCTTGTGCATAGGATAAAGTTATAATTTTCGTATATAAATTATACTTCATTGTTTTGACATTGGGATTGCAGGTTCCATGTTCATGCTTGAACATGTTTTTTCTATGCAAAAACTTCTCAGCCAGAATCTCCTTCAGTCGCAAGCCATCCTTTTTCTTCAATGTATCTTGCAGCTAACCTCACCAGTTTTAAAGCACTCTTAGCACTGGCCAACAGTGCAGTACAGCAGAATCCGGTTATAACGACGCTCAATAGACCGACGATTTCATGTCGTTATAACCGGGTTATGCATATACGCACGCTGTAAACATTTGTGGGACGTCAACATTGCACTTTGTTCCTATCTCTCTCCATTAGCAGCATTTGTGCTGCTGCTATACGCACCCCAATTAGGGAATTAATCACAAATAAATTTCTAATCATTTCGCTGTATTTTTCTTCGACACTTCATAATAAGCCGTAAATGATAAAAAAAAAAATATATATATATTTATATCGTCGAAATAAGCGGATTGTCGTTAAAAGTGAATACGAAGTAAGCGGAGTCCCTTTCATAAAAGTTTGTATGGGGACCAACCAAGACATCGCGTTCCAGTCGCAATAACCAGACTATAAGCGGGGTCTTTATAAGCTGATTCCACTGTATATTCAAATATATATGTATATAGCCCAAATACTTCAGTGGGATGTTAAAAGGGCCAGACCCTAGCTAAATGAGCGTCCTTCTTATTAAGTTAAAAATATTCCAATTTGAGATTTATCTAGTTGCTAAGCGTATCTCGCAAGGCTAGACCCAAATACAAATAAAAAAAAAATTCTGGCTAATAAATTCACTTAGTGAAATTGAAAAATATTTCTGCGTATACTTGATATCAAGAGAAAAGAAACATTCTAAATTTTAAATATTATTGCAGCTATTCGCTTTCTGTTGATGCTTTTTTCTTTTTAAAAATTTTTAAAAATTTTCTATTATTAATATTTTTATTTCAACTTTTCACATCCAGTACAACTACTGTTTCTATGAGCAGGAGATTTTCAATATATCCCTCTCTAAAATTGAATCTCTTGATTGCATTTCATTCTATACAAAAAATTTGGCATTTTGGTTATTTTTTAACGGAAAAAGTACCGTTACATTTGGAATGCAGGCGCAGTTATTTGCATGGAAACCATTGTTACATACATACATACATATATATTCATACATAGATGATGTATGTATGTATGCAGTGCACGCTCTTCTCGATTTTATGCATTTGTTGTGAGCTGAGAGGGAGGGGGAAGGGGTTGATATATATATATATATATATATAGTATATATGATTTCTTTTCGCGAGCAACGCCTGGCTGGGGTTGGCCTCAGTTACTAATTCGTGCCTTGGCGCCTCGGCAACATAATTCTTGTCGCAGCCACCTGCCGGGTTGCTGGCAGGAGAAACGGCTTGAAATTTCAATTAAAAACTGTAAAGTTTTGCCGGCGCTGCTCACGGAGAGGCGTAGGGGCGTTGGGCGCAGTGGCGTTATTTTTGAAAAGTTATTCATAACATTGAATCAATGGTAAAAGAGCAAAGTCTAAGTCCGATGCGAAAGAGCATTGTGCATGGAAATTCAACAACGGCCACAGGGCATTTTATCAGCACTCGCCACCGTTGACTTGTATTAGACTGGCCAGCAGGTGGCGGTGGCGGTAGAGGTGGCTGCGTAGTGGTGGCCAGCGTTTGGTCCACTGACAGCGATGAGCAAAATTGCTGCTGACGGAACCCGAAGCCAAACAGGCGCCAACATTATCGCCAGCCAACATTATTCATTATCGTTTCGCCCCGCCAAGAGGGCGGGCCATTGCATTGCAAGTTAGTGACATTGCAACAGATACTTGTGCGAGCTCCGGGTGCTGCAGCAGCAACAGCAACAGCAACAGCAGCTGCTTCAAGTTATGCAATGCCTCTTCCTGGCCGCAGCGGGCATTCAAGCTATACAATGGACGGACCCTCATCCAGCCAACCGTCGCCCCTTGGGCCGGCCACCTTTGCCCGCAGCCGAGTGCCTGCCTTTGAGCCATATAAAAGTCGGGCTCCAGACAAAGTTTTGCACTGTCAAATAAAAACGAAACAGCCAACAGGAAAAGCAATACCAACGACGTCTCCGTCGACTGCCGGCGCACAAAAACTTCCGTTTCATCTTGTACGCCAGCAATTGCTGGCTGGCGCCCGTTGTTGTGCTCCGTGTGGACCGAGCTGGTCCGAGCTGGTCATCGGAATGTAAGGCACAGCATCTAAATTAATTGATATGAGACTTATCGGTATCGATATATGGAAATATATTAGAGATGAGTTATCAAAGCGAACCACTAAGAGTTGAGCTAACAATTAGTTAAATGAGTTAGAATCCCAAATTAAATTCATTGAATAATTGTTATCAGAATTATCGATAACGTTATGTGGGAATATCAAAAGCATATCAGTTGCACAAACATCTTCTTTTTTCGCCTTTATTCTCGACCAAAATTATATAATTTTGAAAGAAAAATATATATCTCATATCTTTAAACTCTTTCTATTCGCGCTTTTAAGTTTCCTTGCTCTGCATTCAACTGTGATTGTGATTGCTACTCGCATTGTTGTTGTTGTGACAATGCAACTGCTGCATTTATGTCTCAAGTCCTGCAGGCGAACATATCACACACACACACACACACACACATACACACACACACACACATACACACACACCCATTGACCAGCACGCCGCCGCCTTGAAACCTGCATCCTCTGTGTCCGCCCGTTACCCGCTCAGGGCTCAAGCAGACAGTTGCTTTCGGTTGGCATCAGATTTTCATGGCTCGCACAGTTTGAGCTTTGCATATATTTTGCATTTATGCAAAGACGCCGGGCTCTTCTCCGTCGCGTCTGCCTGTGTGTGCTCAGTCAGCTCGCCTTTAGTTGGCCCTCCCCGGGCCGGTGCCCCCCCTGCAATACAACAAACAAAGAACGAAATGGAGCGCAGCTTGTAGCCCAGCTGCTACGCCCACTGCAAAAGTTTAAACTTCTGTGTTCTATGCGGTTTTTCTGTGACATTTTTGTAGATTTAGCTTTGGGCCTGTTGAACGAGTCGACCAAACTGTAGAAACCTAACCAACCTAGCCACCCATTCGGCCATTCGACCATCCGCCCACATCTCTGCCACGCCCAGGCATCATCATCATCATCCAGCTGGGTTTGTCTGCTCTGCTCTGCTGAGCAGTCAGCTCAGCTTTATGAAATTATTGGCTAGCAGTCGCCTTTACTTTCTGTATTTTTATTTATTTTTTGAGGTCGCTGCACGCCGAACATTTGTGGTTAATGAATACTTCTTGAGGGCTAAACGAAAACTTATATTTTTAACAGTTTGCGCCATCTACAAAGCCATAGATCTCGCAGCAATTCAAATAAGTTTGATGCCACCGACAATAATACTCCTGTCTTGACTTGAGAATGCTCGACTAGCAGATACTCTGTACTCGATAATGAGTTTCTTATAATTACATTTCAGGGTATTTTTAGACATATATACAGTAGAGAACATGGAGAAGTCTGTAGCTGTACGACATCTCATGATTGGGCGGACGGAAAGGCAGGCGGACGGATAGACAGTGAGACGGATAGAAAGGGTAGGGATATATTAATTTACTCTTTCGAGCCGATCAATATATATATTTTATTAGTTCTGGGACATTTCCTTCTGCCTGTTACATACATTTTCACATAGCCAATATACTCAGAATTTACATTTTTGATGGTTTTAAGTGCACTTAAGTGCTACAAAAACTAAATTAAAATTTGTCATTGAATTCTCAATCAAACTATTGATTGAATATCTGTGGGAACAGCTCTTCCCAGTCCATACACTCGCTGTCTATCAAATTATTTATTTTAGTGGCAAAAAAAGCCAAAGTCTTATCAACAACCAGTTATATGCAGCTCTATGAAGGGAATCAGTTATAAATCAAATTTATATATGCAATAATGTTATATCTTTCCCAATCCAGCTCATATATAGAGCATTTATATCAGCACTATCTTATCAACAATCGACTCGCATGTACTATAAGGAAGCGTTCTGTGTAACAGCAATAACAATAGCCTTTCTCTTGTTGCGTCGCATAACTGCAAATGTTTATATTATTCCAGCGAAATGCTGCGGGCCGTTGTGCACAGTTCCGTAGTCAAAGAACAACTGCTAGGCGGGCTTTCAGGCTGCGGACGACGAGCTGCAACTGATGCCCAACTGCCAAGCAGCCCCGTTGACCGAATGATTGTTTATCGTTGCCCAAATTGAATATGCTCTTCATATACCCTATGCCAATTGAGTGGAAGAGGGTATGACAGACTAATGCTAAAGTGGGAGCCAAGCGGAAAGCAAAGCATCTCTCAGCACAATTGTGATATATTTGATGCTGCGTCTCTTATTACTCTTAGCTTAGATAGGCACGCGAAATCTGAATTTAAATTAATCAATTCTGAAATGTGCTGAAAATTCATTCATAGGTATATATCAATTTCTTATCGATTATCAACATGTTTCTAAGAACAATCTTCATCTCAAAATAATATATCTCTCTGCATCGATAGAATACGAACTAAACTGCATTTGCTTCTTGAATGCTTGAAGTGCATTGGACATTATTTTGTAACTGGGAGTTGTTCTATTTTATTTAATTGTTTATTTCTTAAAGGTTTGCATTTTTAAATGCTTTTCTTTTTTGTAGCTTGAATGATTGAATTACCATTCACTAGTATTTACTCTTTGCTAGTATTCCCTCAGTATTCTCTTTTAAACAAATGCAGAAACATGTTTAATGTTTGTCGATTGCATAACATATGTAATCGTTAACATATGTAATCGTTTATTATATGTAGCATAACATATGTAATTGTTAATGTACAAATTGTGGCTTATGTATCGTTAAACATTGTTATTGCTGCCTTAGCTAAACATAGCTAGTTAGAAGAGTTAGTATGAATATGACTGGTGTTAAGATGGATTATATTACAGTTATTATGATTAATTCAAAGCAAACCCAACTGTGAGAAACTGTTTGGTAATTGTAATAATAATTGTAATAATATCTCGTCATGAATATTTATATTTACAAATTTGTACTTGATAGTGATATTTGAGATTGCTATATATACCTCTGATTTCCTGTAATATGACAACTTGTAAAGCATATGCAAATCTTCAGTAATTTAAAACTTTAAATTTATATATGAGAGTTTAAACTTTAAATTATTAATCCTATCATTTTCATGAATACATTTTTCAAGTCCATTCAACTCTTAGACAATTGTAGATCCTCTATTTAAAGCCAATAGTCTTCGTGTTTCAAGTTTCCTTACTAAAATGTACTCTCTCTCTCTCTCGCTCACTCTCTCTCCCTCACTCACTCTCCCTCTCTCTTTACACTTGTATATAATTAACAAATGCAATACAATTGCTTAATTCTAAACGTGATTGGGCTGCTACAACTAGTAATTGTATTTGATGAAATTCAATTTACTTTAATATTAAATATAATTAAATATTTATTATATAATATGTATATATGTACGTATGTACTTCGTATTTCTTACCTATAAAAGTCATCGGGCAAGTCTTTCTATTTTCATGTTTTGCAAACTAGCCTTAGTAGATGAGTCTAATATCTGAGCAGGTTTTTTTCAATCGAAATTGAGTTACTACAATTGCTAATCAATGAGAGAGAGAGATAAATGGCAAAAACTGACGCCAGCTACTTGGAGGTAAGCTAGATTGGCTCTGACTGCGAGTCGAGTTCCCAGCTTCGTTGTGAATAGTTGATTTGGCGCCATTCAATCAGGCAGTTCAATCAAGCTCTAGCGTCAGCTCCAGAATTGCGGTTAACTGCATCGATGACGTCACTAGCGCTGCTGTCACTGACAATGCTGCTGCTGGTTGCCCAGCTGAAGGCACAACAGAATACCGAATATCACGCGAAAAGTAAGTAGACGAGGCTGGAAATAATATACAAGCAGCAAAGCATACAATTCTTATCCAATCTGCTTAAAGTCAACTTCGGAAAATGCATTACGGACAAGTTCGGTGCCGGACATTGTGTCTACAGCAACAATTGTGCTTTCTATGATCTGAATTTACTCCAGGCCATTGACAAAGATCTTTGCTACTCGCAGCAGCGCCCTGAATTGGTGAGTTCAGTTTGAAGAGTCAACAATAGCAGGAAGCAAATGAGACATATGGCCAGTATAATAGGAATTACTTTATAGGAGTTTTTTTATGAAAAAAAAAAAAAGAATGGAAGGAAGGGGGAGGGAAGGGATGGAATGGAGGAATGCATGGATGGGAGATCTGTTATAGTCAGTTCAGTGACTAGACCAGGAATAAGAATCACTAAAAGCAACTATCTATTGAAATATCTAAGAGATTGTCAAACAACCAGAGATGAATCTATACCGATCATCATAAAAGTAAGGAATGGAAGGAATACAAGGAAGGGATGGAATTGAAGGAATGACAAGAATGGTTGGAAGGGAATCATGTGCACTGCAAGGTAGGCATGGAATGATGGAATCTTAAGTTTAATAAAGGGAACGACTGGATGGACTGGACTGGACTGGACTGGACTGGACTGGATGGCTAAGTTGTTAGGAATTGCTCAATAGCAATTTGTCAAGAACTGAATAATAAATCTGTACCGATCATCTTAACTTTACGAAAGAGAAGGAATGGATGGCATGGAATGAGGGCAGATCTGATATGCTCATTTTGGTGACTGACGGTAAAACAACTACGAATAGCCATTATACGCCCAAGTTGTTTGGAATTCCACAATAGGAATTTTTCAATTTGTCCAACGAAATGATGAATCTATACCGATTATCTGAAGTGTAAGGCATGGAAGAAAGAGAAGGGATGGAAGAAACGGAAGGAATGGAATGAATGAAGGGAAGGAGATTTGATAAGGTCATATTTAATGGTAGTTCTTTTAAATTTGTTACGTTTTTTTGGCATAACGTCTAGACCGTTTGAGCTAGAGATTCAAATTTATATATTTAGATAGATATTATGGATACGCAGATTTTGTAATTTATAATATGTAATATATAATATAATTTATAAATAATAATAAGATTTTGGATGCTACGCCCCCCCCGCGAGGCCTCGCCTCCAATATGCAAAAAACGCATTTTAAATACTAGAGACTTGGAATTTGTCAAATACACACATGCTATTAATATATTCTGAAAGTTTCATGAAGATCATCCATCTAGGAATGGAGCTATAAGCGTCTAAAGTATAGCCCACCCCACCCCCAAAACACGGCAGCAACTGCGCAGTTAGCAGAGCGCGCTTACACGTGAGTAAAGAAGAAGAAATTAGTTTTTTCTTAAGGTTTCAGGGTATCTCGTAGTCGAGCCATCTTGACTAGAGCCTTCTTACATGTTTTGATTTGAAGCACTTTGTAATAGGTTATACGTGCTCTAAGGCCTGTCATCCTAGCACACAGAAGTTCTAAGATAGAGCCCACTGAGAACAGATTTAGATGACGTATGACGTATCCCGTATTAGGGTTATCAAGCGTTCAAGGCAATTGATCTCTCCATTGCAGATATGTTGTCCACGTGAACAAAATATATTGCCTTTGCTGTCAGCTCGCACGTATAATGACTCAACTGCAATGGAGCAGGGAAGGATCATTCCAGCTGCACCTAAAACGCCCGATGAGCTGCCCAAGCATCCGCATTGCGGCACCTCGTTCGCATTCAAGGTGTACGGAGGTCGCAAAACGGGTCTTCTGGAATTTCCCTGGACCGTTTTATTGGAATACACAGTCATCGCCAGTGGACAGAAGCAGCACAGCTGCGGCGCTTCGTTCATCGCACAGCGCTGGCTGCTCACAGCGGCGCATTGCGTGCATCAGGACTTTGTGGGCGACCATCGAGGACTGACCGGTGCCCGGCTGGGCGATTGGAACAAGACCAGCGATCCGGATTGCATAACTACCTGGAATGGTCAGCGGGACTGTGCGCCGCCACATATACAAGCGAGCATCGATTTGCAGCTGATGCATCCGGAATTCGATGTGGCCAACTTGACCCATGACATTGCACTCCTACGGCTCGTGCAGCCCGTCGACTGGAGTCAGCTGCCGCATGTGGAACCCGTCTGCCTGCCCCCCGTACGTGGCCCGAGCGCCGACCAGCTGGTGGGCAGCGCAGTGGACGTCTCCGGCTGGGGCCTGACCGAGTACAACAACCAACCGAGCGAGGTCAAGCTGAAGGCAGTGCTCCAAGTACAGCCACAGGAGCAGTGCCGCATGACCTTGAGCAAACACGACTACACGCTCTCCGATGGCCAGTTCTGCGCCTCGGGTGGCAAATCCATCGACTCCTGTTCCGGCGACTCGGGCGGCCCGCTCACTGTCGGGGCGTACACGCCCCAGCGGGACCGTTTCGTCTACCAAGCGGGCATTGTATCGTATGGCAAGAAGAATTGCGGCTCATCCGATTTTCCAGGCGTTTACACTAGAGTCAGCAGCTACGTCGACTGGATCGAGCAAACCATTGAGAGCAACAGGAACGCCGTACCAGAGACGAGCTCTTAGATGGCGATGACCCAATATTCAATTTGAAACGCTTGACTCAGAGGTTGAGTCTTGAACTGAATGGAATGTTGAATAACATTTTTGACTTTGTGAATGAGTGTTGCACAATCGGCTATTCCCAATCGGCTATACTATAATATTATTGATATCATTTTTACAGCTTCTATATTCTATATACCTAAAAGCGAATGTTTATTAATTATGGTCTTAAATTCTGAATACAAGTCAATTGCGACACACTTATTTATATATACATTTTGATATATATTTTGATAATTGGAATATGCAAATTTAATGTCGCAATTTATAGATACACTCATTAAGCTCTTTTATAACCATTTTCAATAACTTCAGTGAAAATTATGTCACCAACAACGAAACTGAAATGCGACAAACAAAATGAACATATACATATACATATTTTGATTTCTGCGCATTGCCGTTTGTCACGATTGATATATCTAAAGATTGTGTAGAACACACACGAAAGAGTGTAATTAACAGAGGAGTGTGACGTCATAAATTCGATTTACGGTCAACGGGCTGTGGTCTGGCCAATAACAGCTGTGCATTAGCTACGTTATGAATAAATATTGATTTTTTTTGGGCTGGGCCACGCAGCCGAAACATTTACGGATCGATCTTATCAGCCGAGAGTTCATTAGATATATCATTTGAAAAGTTTTCCTCTGAAAGCTTTGACAGAAATTCAGTTTTCATGTTGGCGAAATACCTCAAATGGCGATAAACAACTTTTTTTTCTGTGTCTCAACTTCTGTCAAAGAGGGTCATTCCTTAGATAACGCCACAAGACAAATACTATAAATTTGATAAAGGAATTGGTTAATTTATATATATATTCAAGAGATCAGTAAAGAAATAAAAAGCCATTTAGAGAACTCTCAAGGCAATTCAAAATGTTGTCTGCTCCTCAGTGCACTTCGTTTCCTGATAAGATCAAGATTGATTCACTTGAATATGAGCTGCTGCAATAAAGCCTTTCTCTTTGGAAAAAGCCCAAGGACAAGTATCTCAGTTACGAAATTTATGACTTAAATAGAAGCTACAGAGTCAGTCAGCAAAGGGAAAGAACAAACTATCATCAGTTGATTGGCTTAAAACTAAAGATTATTTCATTAGAAAATGTATGGAAAGTTTCGATGACATCAGCGTACTGCCAATCATGGTAGGGTAATACCTCACAGCCAAGCATACGACAGCTTCATGTGATTCCAGCACTGTTTCTATTAAGTTCATAAAACACATGTCTCGCCTATTTATTATCTGCACCGATTCACCATGAGTTAATAGGAGAGTGTACTGGGAAAGCAGATAAACTAAGGAAAACATTGTTAAGCAGGGTAATGAACCTAGTCGTTGTCTATGCCCACTCATATCAAGATTGCTGGCTATCGCTGGAGTCCAGGAAATTAAGAAATACTACAATTTGTGTGCTTTGAACATAGTTTGATGTTTATTAAACCATTATCTCTTATCAAGTATACAGAGATTGAATTGTGAACATTTAATTTACAAATATTTAAAATCTCAATATTTTCGTTTGGATTGAATGGGATTGAAAGGATGTTCAAATAGAGTCGAAATTGAATATACAGAGATCTAGATACGGACACAAGTTAATTTTGAACGATCTTTATTTAATATACATATACACAGAGATCTAGAATCTTTCATGTAAAGCTTTTAGATCTCCTTGCCTTGACATTGGTAAACACTGCGAGTCTCTCTCCCCCGATCGAAGCACAGTCTCAGAGGCGGCTGTTGGGCTTGACAGAGTACTCCGTAGTCGCTGCGTGGAAAATATCCATATCTTTATGATGTATAAATTACTTTTATTTGATTACATGTTTTCTGTTACATGCATTGCACGGCTTACAACTGTTAATACTACTGCATGGGTGTGCATAAATTATAATAATCAATAAATACTAAAAACAAACATAGTATAATTATAATAATAAATTAAAACGTAAGAGCCTAGCCAATACAAAAAAAAAAGTTAAATTTAGCCCCGTAGAAGACTTCTCTTCTCCGCCCACTTCACTTGTTTCGCGCAAAGATCACGGCGCGCCGACAGCGATCGCGATGATCGCGCATTTTACCCGCCGGGCAGGGTCGCTTGACCCGACTGGAGATGAGCAGCTGGCCGGTTAGAGTCTTGCTCTTCGGACTGTAGAAGATAAGGCGGCGCGCCTCTGTCGTTTGGCTGCACTGGCCGAGCAGCAGTATGAGAGCGCATCCCACGGCGAGAATCAGGCGTTGCAGTTGCATGTTGAGCGGCGGATTGACGAGATGACTGCGAGTTAGTTCACTTGGTTATGCGGCTCTGGTTATTTGGTTATTGTCGATGCGCGTGCGGGATTCTCTCGACGATGGACTTGCAATGACTGTGTGCGATCGCCGATGTTGTGGCCGTAGTCGTAATTGTAGTCGACGCTCCGCTGCCGATATTTTCAATATTTAATACGCTGCTGTCAGATTAGATAAGGGCATTCCACACGATCCGCTCGCTGATAAGATAAGCGCTATGTCGGCCAGCTAGCTCCTCCACATACCTGTGAGCGAAACCCACATTTGTTGCCCCTGGACTGTTACTGGCAGCGGCCAGTCGCTTCTATTTTTGTATCTTAGTAATGGGTAAACGCCCGCCCGCCCGCTCAGGTTGTGACGAAAGCGTGCGGGAATTCACTCGGCGAATTCCACGACAATGCGTTGCGAATCGTTTACGTCATGGCTCGTGTCACCCAACTTCCGGTCATATTTCCACAAAATAATTCGCAATTGCGACGCTCGCCTGAAAATATACTGCAAAACTTGCACTTTGCAAGCGTCAGTCAGGGATAGACATTAGCTTCGTTTCTGCCATGTGTAATAAGCGATTTCATGAAAAATGCTAATCAGCTTCAAGAACTAGACTCATATAATGGAACAATGGAATAAATCACAAACTGGAATAAATACTAAATGCTAAAATAACTGGCTTTAGAAATCTAATAAAATTATCTTTACGTATATACATATATGTATATATATGAGCAGATATCCACAAAGAAATTTGAATATATTTTGTTATAAATTTCATCAACATTTAATGCTCCCTGGCATTAGCAAGCGAATCTCATTTCCATTCGGATTTAGCTTCTCAATAAGCTATAACGATATTTGACAGCATTTTTAAGGCAATTTCGATTTATTAATAGCAATTAAAATTAAACATATGAATTTGTTAAACCATATTGTTACCAACCACAAGATAAACTTCATTGGATTCAGTTTTGCAGATCGACGCTTTATTTAGAGTTTCGAAGAGTGTGTTGTTCTGGAGACAAAATACGTCATAGGAACTTTGCCTAAGACTATTAAGAAATTATAATGTTTCATAGAACATCCGAAGTAGGAAGAGATTGTAGTTTTCTATAAAAAGATAATAAACGACGTCTTCCATTAAGAATTCCATATCTCTTGCACATAGAGTTGCCAGATGGCAGAATCGTTTGGTACGTCAAGTTTTACTTACCGGTAAATGGTAATATATATTGTTAGGCCATTTAGAAGATATCTAATATAATTTAAAATCTTACCAATATTAACACCCAATATTTTATCAAAAACTAAATCAATTCTCAATCATAATTTATTTTTCCGTAAAATTTATATGCTTATCTATGAAAATAAATATTTTCGCTCTTAAGCTGTCGAAAACTTGCTTATTCTATAAAGATATAGATGGTCCCAGAGAGTATACTCTCTCTCTCTCTCTCTCTCTCTCTCTCTCTCTCTCTCTCTCTCTCTCTCTCTCTCTCTCTCTCTCTCTCTCTCTCTCTCTCTCTCTCTCTCTCTCTCTCTCTCTCTCTCTCTCTCTCTCTCTCTCTCTCTCTCTCTCTACTGTAAAACGTAGTTTTATAATGTTTATATATAGCCCTGTGACGTATTTATACGGAAATTTCTAGTTTTTAGATTAAATTAACTCATAACAATGCGCCAATTGTACATTACGCAAATGTACAGTCATAAAGCTAATATACCCATTTTACTAACTGAAAAAGTATGTAATATAAAAACAAACTTCGTGAAATTTTATTTATCTCAACATGTGGGAAAATATATACGCAAACTTAGATCTTTTATTGATTTAGTTATCTTAAAAATTCGATATAAAAATTATTAAAATACATTAATATTTCGGAGCTCAGAAAAAGACAAGTTTATCTGTTTTCTTTACTCCTCTGATCTCTGAACAATTGAAAAATTTCAATAAAATTCAGAGAATCTTAGAGAACCTGGCTCGTCAGTTCGTCTCCCCATTATTTTAATTGTATGCCAAATCTAATTATAATTTCTATAGTTTTCGAAAAGCTCAAACATATCTGAACTCATTTTGCTGCCCTTCTCTCCGTTGCTGCGGTTCAATGCCACGCAAAAAAAAACTAATTCCCATGTAGACAGGCAGCTTAATGGCACTTCAATACAAAGGCTTTTTTCCGACCGACTGCTCCGATGTAAGCCATTGCGGCTAGATTGATATGGGTTTCATGATATTGCCATGTAAAAAATTGTCTATGAAGAGATCTTCAAAAATGTAAAAGGTGGCATAAGAAACTTTAAAGCTTATCCACATCTAAATGATCATTTGAGCGAAACAGTGAAATATATTCAAAATGATTTTTATTTATATTTGTTAGCATAGCTATTCAAGCTTTGTTTTTAAACTCGTTTCCGCTAGCAGAAAAATATTGCAAGAATCACATTCATAAAACTTTTCCCAATAAGCCTGTCATAAATTTGAGAGAACCTCTTCTGAAATCACCTTGACAGAGAAGGCAGGCCGATACATATGTATATTTCTAGAAGAGTTCGCCATTGAAGTAACTTTAAGTGCAGATAAACTCACGTAGCTGAAGTCATTCGCAGTTTTCTAGTCGGGACTGCCCGACATGGATTTATCCAGATGCCAGCAAAGAACTGATATTCCAGTCCGCTTTTATGCTTCATTCATACTGCATGACAAATATTCAAAATACAGTGTACCCTCGCTTAGCGAAACTTTCGTTAAACGAATCAAATTTTCCTATATAAATCAATAGTGCCACAAAATGTTAATACGGCTAGCACTATACTATGTATTAGGGTTTTCCCTTTTGAATACAATAAATGTTTTCAAATTCTTTATTGGTCGTCATGCGAAACATTGTTTGTTAACCGAAACCTGTTTTCTCAAAAAAAAAAAAAAAAAATGTGTTCGCTATGCGAAATGCATTCATTATAGATTTGAGTTACGCTTAAGCCAAATCAAATTTGATAGGTAATACTGAAATGGAATTATTTTTGGATAACGAATTTCAATCTGGGGAAAAATATATTAATATTTTTAAATTTTCTAGGTTCCGAGATTTCTCTGATCACCGAACAAACGAATGAGTAGACGTAGCTAGATCAGCTCAACTCGTACTCCTGTTCAAATATATATAGGATCTATCACGCCTTCTTTAGCATTTTTCAATAAGATTCACACAAAGAACAATTTTTTTTTTTCATGGAAATTATTATTAGTGTTATTTACGATCCATAAAGTATTTAATATGTCAGATAGTTAAGCAATAAACAAAAAAAAAAAAGTAATTATTACAGACATCCATAAAACTGTGTTCGAGGATGGTAAACGTGTGGGGTGTGTGAAAATAATGTAATAAATAGTGCACTGAACGCGAATAAATAGATTGAATGACATTTATGTTTAGTTTCTGAGAGAATTGGAGATTCAGTTGATAGTGTTTAGCGCTGTCCGATCGCGATGTCAACAGCGCGCGCCATCTGAAAGAGTCAATTGCAGAGAGTTGAGCACACTCGAGATACGAAATTGGGACACTTGAATATACACACCTGAACTGTACGATATTAGACGCCGGCAGTTGCCGCGATGGTCTCTCATGTGACACTTCTGGCAAGGTTTTTCCAGGCCATGCGTGGCCAGTATTTGGCCCCGGGCAATGCCGGGTGGCGCCAAAAAGATTACACGGCGCGACTCACTCGGCGCTGGGGCGCAAAATACAACCAGAAATAGTAAACAGACTGCATACAGAAGTAACTGATGGAACCGATGCAGCATCTTGATATCGGTCACTGTTGATCTCACTCTCTCGATATTGTTCTCTCTCTCTCCCTCTCTCTCTCTCTCTCTCTCTCTCTCGATCTCTTGGTCACTTTTTCTCTCTTTTGTTCACACTTCCTTTGCTTGCTCTTTCGTGATAATGTGAAATTGTGTAATCGCTATTGGGGGCTGGAGTCTTTTAGGCCTGTTCTAGTGACAACCGAGCTATACGCTCCAACGCCGTCATTTAACTGATTATATACGATTTGGGCAAGCAGTTCTTAAGTAAAAGTGGCCTCTGCCAGCCAGCCAGCGAGCCAGCCGAACATTGGCGACGACGCCTTCGCCATTGGATCAAGCACCCTGTATGAGCGAATCTTATCTGGCCAGCGGCACTATGTCAACCGCAATCTGGGTAATTGAATGTCTTGCCTTGCTTTGCCTTGCTTTGCTCTTGCCTTACTTATTTAACAAATGTTCAACGTGACAATAAAATCAGCGCACGAAGCCCATCTTCAGTTTAGATATCAATAAATAGAAACATGGCAGAGTTTCTAAATATAGACACTTTTGGTAATGCTCCAATCATGCAGGTCCTCGAAAAAATATATGAGCTAATACTTACTCTTATGAGAGCGTAGATCTGAAGAGGCAATACCCTACACCCTGTGTCCTATACTCGAGCTCAGAAAGAAATGTGCATAATAATTAAATAAGGATTCATTTAAATTTATATTTCAATATATATGATGGCCTGATATATTAAAGCAAATTGTAAAAAAATATTTTAAATATTTTGTTTCTAATAATTATTTTTAATTATTATTATTACGTTTTTATAGGCGTTTCCATTTCAATAAAAATTATTTGTTATACTTTAAAAATATCTGCAAATATCTCTATTTATTTCAATTTAAATATAGAGATAAGAAATTATTAATTTATTTTGCAAACTCCAAAATACTTTTAATTTTAGACTTGTTAATTGAACTCTTAAAAATAATGTTTATAAATAAATTAAAAATTAGAAAAGAGGATTTACTATTTGAGCTTCCCCGATTGTCGCTTAAACGATACATACATACATATATACATACATACATACATACATACATATATATATGATATAGATATAATTAATTATATGTTATTTATGATAATAAATATCTGATTATTTATTGTATCTTGACAACCAGTGTTGCATATATTTATAAAAGATATAATTTAAGTAAACATGGCATTGTAAAGTTTTTCTATAGGTAAAGCAATTAAAATTGCTTTTTATACCCTGAGCCCATTGAAAATGGGAAATCAGGGTATAATGGTTTTGTTAAAAGTATGTAACAGGCAGAAGGAGGCGTGGCAGACCCCATAAAGTATATATATTCTTGATCTGGGTGACAAGAAAAGTTGATATAACCATGTCCGTCGTATTCGTCGAAATTTCATATATTCTTATATGGTTCAGACAAAAGCAGAAAGAGTTATAAATGAGATTTAAATTTCATTTATTTAATAAAATATTAAAGTATAATATTATAATAACAGTGGATATTTGAATATTTTACATATATATAGTATAAAGTATAAACATATACACTTTAAGGAATACAAGTTTAGATAACATTAATAAGAGTAAAAGGAAATGGGTTAGTAATATTACCGGGAAAATATCTATTGGACAATATTTAAGGAAAATATTCAAACATACATATATATTATATTTCTCGATAAATATCAATTACTTAAACAAATCTGTGTTGGTTAGAAAGATTTCTAATGTAAGCTGCTAAATTGCTTCACTTGATATATTGCCAAATAAGTATAGGGTATTTCCTAGACGAATAACTCCAACTAACTGCTTACATGAACTTGTCTTTATTTCCCATCGGCTGGCTAGTCAACAGAGAAATAGTTAAGCAGCAATCAGTAATAATTGGAGATATGTTTTCCATATAACCATATACGTTGTCAAGCGGAATGAGCGAATTGAGATATATAAAGGGGATCACCATTGGCAGACGTTAGCGATTTATTGGCCACAGATTGTGTGCTGAAAGGTCGCACTGCCAGCATGAGTCGCTGGGCCATAATCGATGTAATCAACTGCAGTCGTTGCCTCATGGCTTTCCCAGAAAGACCCATTGGCTACGTCACAGAGTAGCTGCTATGACAGCATATTTTGATATTTCCAAAAAATGTGACCAAGGCGTCAGTGAATGGCAGGCAAATGCTCTATTATCGATTCGATGGCCCACGACTGAGTCAGCAGCCAACGGTCGGCTCCCTTTATCTAAGAACAATGTGTATCTTGTAGCTGTGTATTTTGTATCTGCATTGGTATCTATGGAGTGTGTGGCGGTGATTTGCTATACGTGAAATTTCTCGTAATTTCATCATGACAAATATGGGTTGGCTGTAGTCTTGTGACGTCGTGCTTCTTTTTATTTTTTTTTTATATTTTAAATAAACACAATGTATTTGTGAAACGTTAATGAGTTCTGGATAAGCGATAAGGAGGAGGTAACGAGCCTCGGTCCAAAGGTCGCTACACAATCTGCAATTACCAGGCGAATCAATTCACAAAAATTCGAATATTGACACAGCCTTAGTGGCTGGCTCACTTACCCGGCGACAGCGATTGTGATGATCGCGTATGTAGCCACGCCTGCAGGCGATCCGCCGTGATTCGAATAGCATGCCCCTACCCACGGCATCCACATTGTCGTTCTGCGCCGCCTTGCTCTGATTGCTGTTCAGCGCATTATAGTATATCACGCGTGCTGCACTGCTCTGCAGCTGGCCCACCATCAGCACCATCCAGATCACGCCCAGCACGGCCAGCCGCCACAGGAGTCCCGAGCGCCGCATCTTCGTTGTCTTAAGCTAACACGTCGCTGTCTGACCACCGTTTAGCACGCACCCAGAATCAAGATTCGATGTGGACGTTGTTGCTGCTGCTGACACGCTCAATCTGTGTGTGTCATCCGCCTCTCCGTCGGCTGCTCCCTTCGTCGTGTTCGTTAAATGGCTTATCAGTCTGTTTACAGTTAAGAAAACACTTCTCATACGCTGTTTAGCTAAACCCAGCTGGCTGTATTAGCTTGACGACTGCGACTGACACTATAAACTTTAAAGTTACAAAGTTTAAGTTAAACTGATATCAGAACTATATCAGTTCAGGTCAGTGTTTAGCTTATTGGAGCTCCAATCATATTCTTGGCAGTGTATCGTGCAGTCGATTGGACCCGTTAGCCACGCTTCTGCTTTTGTCTGTTTTGATTAGAAATTCGCCGTCAGCTAAGACACTGCGCAATTGATTATTTCGATTTGATTGCATACTTTGCGGCACATAATTATATTCGATTTGCCAGCTGTAGCTACAGAGCAGTTGTCGCCGCAGCTAAACAAAAGGCTGATAATAAAACTGAGAGTAGAAAGAAACTCGGATTTTCTACTTATAGTCTAGATGATAATAATAGTTAATTAATTGTAAAACCTTCGCGATACTTGCAAATTGAGTTGACAATAATAGTAATGAAGTTTAATTGAATATATAAGTAATAATTTTGGTAAAACTTTCAAATATTTTAGATTCTCTATTAATTCCAATTATTTCAACCTCATCCAACTTTTAAGTTAACATTTTTGTTTTGTATATGATTTTGAATTTTAAAATACAAAAGGACGAACGGTGTGGGATATCGACTCAGCTCGATATAATAAAATCTATGGGTTGTGCCTCATCTCCTTCTGCCTGTTATATACATTTAAGAAAACCATTATGCCCTGATTTCCCATGGGTTTAATGGGTTAAGGGTATACAAAATATTGAAAAGACTGATGTCTCTCTTTTTTGTCTCTATCTGTCTCTCTCTCTCTCTCTCTCTCTCTCTCCCTCTCTCTCTCGCATTATCCCTCTGTGTCTCTCTCTCTCTCTTTCTCTCCCCCTCTCTCTAAGCAAAAATTCTATAGGAAAAGCTTCGCTTAATCCCTAAGCTCAGCTTAACCCAAAGCTCAACTTAATCCAAAGCTCAACTCTAATAATTGCAGCACAGGCGACAAATTTGTCAGAATTAATATGCGCATTGCAATTACTATTTCTATGTTTTAATTCATTGACAATTACAATCTGCGAATGATTGTTGAGGATACTAAAGCCAAGTTCCTCATGTAACAGGCACAATAGTTAAATCCAATTCCTAATAATCTAAGAGTTCATACAGCATGAGATCAGCTGTGCCTGCTATGTCAGGCCTTGCGATTTTCTGTATTCATACTCATATTTATAAACGCTTACGTTGCGTAGACGTAATAGCAGTCCTACATCCATATCGATCATACGCAGCTTTCTCAATCGTTGCTTTATGGATTTTATTTTTACTTGCATTCATTTACATAGAGTTGGCTTTCGAGAGACCAAAACAAAGCAGGAGGTGTGTGTGACCTATGTGTATGTATTTATATATAATTGTAAGACATCCCTATGTACACGTGAGCATATTTATGTGTGTGGTCCGTGCGTGACGTCAGCGCTGCGTTGCGCAGGGCCCCGCCCGAAATATGCAGTTGTCAGAATCGACTGTGATGACCTCTAAGAAACAAGAGATGGGAAATGAATTGAACTGTGAAGAGAGACTGCATTGTCATTCCAGTGCTCACCTGGTGCGGGCAAATCCTTACCGCAAGCTCGCTTGCCACGCCTGCAACGCGAATGCCTCGCTAGGGGTTTATGGGCGTCGGCGTCCTCGTCGGATGTTAATAGCGGCGCCTCCCGGCAGCGCAGCTGCGACTGTTGATGCTTGTGCGCCGTGACCTGCACGTCGCTATCCGCCGGGCTTTTGCCCTGATGTGCCTGCACGTTCTCGGTGGAGGAGTGCCGCTGCCGACGGCGGCGCTGCCGCACGCGACTAAAGCTGTCGTCCTGGATGACGAGCGTGCCCGCCTTGCTGCTGCACAGGTAGTAGCGCGGTCTGTGCTCCAGCACCTGCTCCTGGGCATACTCGGGGGACGAGTGCCGGCCGCGCGACATGCTGAACCGTTCCAGTATCGAGTGCTGGCCGGAGCTGTGCGAGCGTCGATAGCGACGCTTCTCGCGCGGACCCGACGAGGAGGAGTTCGCTGTTGTGGTCAGCGTCGACGTGGACGGCGGTGTGGGATACGCCGATTCCTGTGCCCGCCGTGGTTCTGCTCGAGGCTGATCCTCCTCCACGAGTCGAACGCCGCGCAACGAGCTGGACCGACGCGAGCTGCTCACCTCATCATGCGGCTGCCAGTCGGGCAGCTCGTGGGTGCTGAAGTCAATGCAGCTGCCCGCCATCTGCTGTCGCGTCGTCGAGCGGGCGGCTGAGTGTGTGTCGCTGGCCGTTGCCTCGTCAATGCTGAGGCCATTTAGTCTGCCCGCCAGGCGTGCCTGCTGCAGACTCCTGCTGAGGCTGCTCGAGGACGCACGCTTGCGCCTGCAATCCTGCGCGCTGCTGGGCCGATAGGTCTGCTCGCTGTAGTCATCCGCGTCCAGGAGCAGAGCTCCCTTGTGATCGTACAGCAGGATGCGGGGCAGTGCTATGTTGCTGCAGCTGCGCGAGGTGCTCAGCTCCCAGTTCCAGTGGTTGGGCTTGCGCAGTTGCAATCGCAGCAGATTGGAGAACGGATCATATTCATCCTGCTCCGTCTGCTGTTCCTGCTCCCGCTGATCCTCATAGTCGGACGTGGTGGAGTCTGTATTTAGTTCTTCCTGCTGCTGCTGCTTTGACATTGCTCTTGGCTGAAGCAGCGCTGGCAGCTGCTTCAGTTGATGATTCCACCTGTTAGCTGTCCGTTGCGCGACGAGCCAGCCAGAGCCAGAGAGTGCGCCGTTAGCTTTTTTCCTGGTCGCCCTACGGCCTGGCTGGCTGCCAATTTATTGTTTATCTCAGCTATGCTAACAATTATACTATATCTGATATATGATGTGTATCCCTAACTGTCTCCCACTCTCTCTCTCTCTCTCTCTCTCTCTCTCTCTCTCTCTCTCTCACTGTGCAATAAAAGGCGTATTTTTCAGCTTTTTTCTTTGCTCCTACCCACGCGCCGCGTTCTTGGATGCTTTCGTCTCTGCGCTCTTAGTATGCGGATTATATTTTTAGTAGGCATTCACTGCCGCTGCTACTTGCTGCTGTTTTCCTTCCCGTGACATTTAGGTGTGCCACTTTCAACAATAACAAATATAACAACAACAACAAACTCGTATGCACCTTCAATCACAGTTTCATTCAATTTGTGTAACACAAAAAAAAATATATATGTATATTAATAAGAAAACAAAATATTTTTAGCACTGAGAGCGAATTGCCCTGCCCGTCTCGCTCCAACGCACGATCACAGCGAACGCTTCGCTCTCTCACAGCCAATTCTCGCAATCGTGCTAGCCCGCTCTCAGTGTTGCCCTCTCTCTCGTTTCTGTGCGATCAGCTGTTCCGGCGAGGCTCGTGTATGAAGCGCGTCTGCCCGCCAGCGAAAGCAGCCACCAACTGCTCGAATCGCTGCCCCCAAGCAGTGGCCGGAGCAGCGATGCTCTAGCCCCCAATGCGGCCAAGGAGTGGGTGGAGAAGAAGCCGGGGGCAAAATTAATTTAATGCCGCAACGACTTTGCGTCTTTCACACTCTCACACAATGCCAATGGCTTGGCTCTTGGAGCAGCTGTTTTCTACAAAGAACATGAAAAAAAAAAGAAAAATAAATGAAAAGCTTTTCATACCCTGCCCGAAAAATGTATGAATGAGATTGTTGTATGAGCTACAAAGCATTCGAATCGAAGGTGTCAACTAGAAGTAGATATATCTGTATATTCTATATATTCTCTATAATATAATATATAATAATATTAAATTCATAATTTGATCTGTGATTTTTGAGATTACAGAATCTGTCTTACATAGGATACAGGGTATTGCCTCGTCGCGTCGTTTGCATCTAACTGCAATATTCACATATTTGTATACCCTATAAATAAACATTAGCTTGAGTGTTGTTCAAATGTGAACAATTACATAAACATTAATATCTATTGATTATGAAATCAATCAATTTTTATCATTATACAAATTATAGTTAATTAAAAATATAGTGTTTTATGTATTACATTACATTTAATATTTTTAGTTTTTATGTATAACTAAAAATATGTTGTATAGTGGTCAGGGTATCTGCTAGTCGGTGCCTCACAACTATAAAGTATATACTCATGCTTTTATTGCTGTATCCTACATATATAAACTGATCCATTTTTCAATCAAAATGCAAGTAGTATATATCGTATATATATATCTTTTATGAGCAACTCATTGCAATAGCTAAAGCCTCCAAGCTTCAATCATCCCAGTTATGAATTGCTACTCATTTGCGAGTGCAGCTATTGCTTAAAGGTCGCCAATTCAATAGACAAACCCATCATAACCATCTAATGCACTGCTGACAGCCAACTGCCCGCCCACTCGGCGTTGGCCATCGAGAAAGACATGCAACGAGATGCGATTTTTGCGGGAAGCAAATAATCGTTTTTGTACTTTGTGGGCAGAGCGATAAAAATAATGTAAAACAAATGCAACACGATGCGCTTGACTTGAAATTCATGTCTATATATACCCTGTATCCATTAGAAATAGATGGAGTAGATGGGTTATTGCGTTGCGTGCAACAATCCTCGTTTTTATACTCATTCGATTACAGCTTCGTGTGATCATCGAATTAGAGTTGTAGAGTTTTGGGAACTTGACTTTAAGAAACATTCAGAAATTATTTTTCATGCTTATTCTTTTAGTGTAAGTTTCCGATGGTAAGTTCCATAAAGCTTCACACTGAACCCATTGAAAATGTGAAAATGTAATTGTTATTTCATCTATTTTCTGCACTGCAGTTGGACGATCGTCTTGAGTTCAAATTTTAAACCATATACATATGTATGTATGTATATATTTAAACATTTTGGTCTATCTATCAGCAGATAGACCGACCGAAAGCTCGGCTTGATCAATTGCAAACTTTTGATTCTGCTGTACACAAAGAATAATGAGAGCTGCAGATGCACTCTGCTACTGTTTCATACTACAATTACAAATTGGTATCATGCTTCTGAGTTCCCAATTGTATTCTCTTAAGTTATCACTACTAGATTGAGGCTGATTGAGTGAGTTACTTGATTAATTCTGTCTGAATCGTTATTGTTGTCACTTGACAGAGAGATGACTAGAAAATCTCGCATTCTGAGAACGAAATTGTGGGACAATTAGCTATACATTATATAGAAAGTCTTATAATATTCAAGCAACAGAAGTCATAAAGACTAACTCACATGACGCATCCGAGTATTAAAACATGTATAGAGTTCATTTACGAATTATTTAGATATATCTTCATTTTTATACAGTCATAGTCTAATTTTTCCTGTTTGGATTTTACTAATCCCTTTATATCTGTACGTTCTGTTTACCTATTGAGTTTGGGTATTTTTGTATGCACTTTTTCTCGATTCTCTTAAAAGTTAATTTGAAAACTATAAACTGCACCAAGAAAATAGTTAGAAATATATTGATGAGCCAGCCCAAAAGTATGCATTGCCTTGAATATGGCGCTCGCGATTTCAGTGGGTCAATAGATTATCGGATCCCGTAATGGGTCTATATAATATTTGTATATTATAAATATATTTGTATTAGTATATTTGATAAGCAGTCGAACTGACTAGTCAGCGATCTCGAGTTCTTAGCTCAGTGTGTGACATACTGCAGCAATGGTAAAATTGGCAAATTTCTTTGGTCTTATGCTGCTCTGCGGCTGTGGGCTGTTGCTGGAGTCGACGGCATATCCGGCCGATATACCACCCAATCCTATCAGGTATAGGCGCTACGTGCGTCATCGTCCGGATGACAAAAATCCGGAGCTGGAGATATATGAGGTGCGCGAGATTTACGTCGTGCGTCGCCCAACGCCCCCGCCCAAGAAGATCAAGCGCATGGATGACATCGAAATGGAAGAGCGCATACTATGCGACTTTGATCCCACACTGCCCAAATGTGAGTGGGCCGGCAGAGCAGCTATTGGGGATGCGGACCTTTGATATTTTCATTTCTTCTTACGGCAGGCTTTAAATATCGCACTACTCCACGCACCTATTGGCGCAGCGACAGATCACCAGCATCAGCACCAACACCAAGACCAACAACGTCTACGACTACGACCACCACCACTGAGCCCACCACCACCACCACCGACTTGCCCTTCCTGCCGACCCTCAAGGAGGACTCACCCGAAGTGACAACGGTGACCGACGAAGAGCCCGAATATGACCTGAAGGAGGACGATCCGTTCGACTTGGAGAGCGACGACGAGGAAGACAACGAGGATGTTGCTGATGACACGGATGGTGAAACCGAGCAAGATGCCGCTGACTACCTAAATCCCAGCGGCAGCATCGGTGGCAACGATATGACCAGATGAAGCCTTTCTACGAGATAAATGCTCTTTGTTAATTAAATAATAGGCTCAACATGAATTTAAGCAATGTCTATATATATGTGGATTTTTATAGAGTAACTATATTGGCATATACATATACCCTATATTCAATCAAATATAATCGTCTACAAGTTTAAGACAAGGCGACTTGCCGAGTTAATCTCGTTCCGTCAGAGAAAATCAGAAAAAAAATGAAATATTCTAAAATTGTAAAAGTTTGGAATAATGTTTTATATAGCTACGTTTTATACGCGTAGTATCTTCGAGCTCCGCAGATAGATCGCGATTGATGCAATCTGTCAATTATATGAAAGAAAGGAAATTAATTTTGAATTTTATCATGAGATATTGAATGTTAATCAATACTATGGGGGCTTATTTATTAGACAAGTTTTCTTGAGAATGGAGTTTCGCAATACAATTTTCGGAGCCTAGTAATGACATTCAGATTTGAATATTTGATAAAACTCAAGTTTTTAGTAATTGGTAATACTTTCATTTGATGCACATTTCTGATGAATACAAAATCTGATAAAATAATAAAATCGGAGGATAAAAATCGAACGGATATCTATATCAAACTAGCTCGTCAGCCTGATCAAGAATATATATACAGTACATATACATATATAACAAAACCAATCTATCCTGATTTCCCATTTATAAAATGGGTTCAGGGCAAAACAAAAATGAGAAATGAGTCGTGAACGGCATAAAATGTTAAATAAGGAAGTACGTGGGACAGTGACCACATACAAGATTTCAAGTAAATAAACCAGTTCGATTATTGAACTCTTTAAAAAAGATTTCATGAAGCTCTGTTTTCACAACTGCTTTCAATTTGCCTATATAAAATTTGAGTATAAAAAATACGTAAATGAAAAAAAAAAAAAAATTGTTAATATATATTAATTTTCAAATACGAAAATATTGTAGCTATTTATGTAGACTATTACTTGATACAATTCCTTATCAATTGACACAGAACTGTCCGTCCTTGAGACGTTTATAAATACGAAATAGAAAACGCTCGGCTCAAGAAAAATAAAGCGAAAATAAGACGAATCACACAATATTGAAAGGAAAAGGAAGGTCAAAGTATTCGTAGAAAGACTATAGAATTTCATCTAAATAATGGATATATGATTAATTTGTTTATTGTACACAATTTTCATTATATTTATTATTTTTTCACGTGCGTAAAGAAGAGAATTAGTTTTTTTTGCAGGGTTCAGGGTATCTGGTAGTCGAGCAGTCTCGACCAGAGCCTTCTTACTCGTTTGTTTCTAGTTTATCTCCTGTAGGGGTACCTGCAAATAATTGTACATACAAAAATTAATAAATATCACTGAAAATGTTATGCACATTGGCTTTTAAAGCCGTAGCGAATCAATAATTAAATTGTTCCTAGTTCAGTGTAGAGAAAACCAGCACAGCCGATACATAAACTGCGCAGTTTGCTAGTTCACTGCTTGATCTATGTATGTATATAATAATGATTAAAGCATCTGTAGAAAGCAGGATTAGGGTATCAACCAATCGTGCAGTGTCGATTAGAGCACTCGTAATTCTATGCTGTTTATGCGAGAAGTGCGTCTAGTTGAGCGCATTGAGCACTGGAATGTGACAAATGAAATGCTTTGATCATGTTTCTCTAGTATTACCAGGAACACAACTGGATTCAAGTGAAAATGCGTAAGCAGAGCTTACGAAAATAAATACTTTAGAGCTGTCAATAGGCCGACTCGACGTTGCCTTATCAGAGGCACCGAACAATAGCTGAGGAGCAGCATGGCTTTGCACGATGTATGGTTACTTGTGTAGCTCAGATAGGGTAATCTATAGTAGATATGTATATGTATGGCTGCTTGAGATCAGGTAGTCCGGGGCCTAGTGGGCATATTTGGATGCTGCAAAATCGCAGCTGGAAGTCAACGGGCAAGTGGGAAGCACTCTTTATTGCTATTATGTTGTTTCGGTAGAATTTGTAATTGAATTTGCACTTATGATTTAAGAAAAGCGAGCAAGCGACTCTGACTGCGACGGCGACGTCGGCGTCAGCCAATAAATTGAATTAAGCGGAAAGGCGAAGGCATCTACATATATCTATCTGGGCAACAATCAAACATACGAACAATTTCTCACAAGAAAAAGATATATATATGTATATATATATAACGGGGACTGCCATGTTATGCGATCGCCATTGTTGCTGCTGTTATTCGTACTGCACCCCGAGACTGCCGTCACCGAGGGAGAATAGATAAAACGCGTGGACAGTCCTCGTTGGCAGCCAGTCAAACGCAGTCAATTGTCGGGTTCAGTTTGGAAACGGGCGACGACCACAGGAACTAAACGACAACGGAATTATATATTTATATATAAAATAATAATAATAAGTGGACATGCGACAGCTATTCGTATTCAGTGTGCTCAGCGTGCTCCTGCTGGGACTCTCGCATAGCCATGCCGGTATGTTTGACTGCGAGGAGACGCTGCCGGACACGACGGACAGCAGCAGCAGCTCGGAGCCTGAGGTGAGCATCTTCAAGAGGTTGGGGTGCCAGATCAAGAAGGGCGCCAAGAAGCTGAGCGAGAAGGCAAAAGATCTGGGTGCCGACATCAAGGACGAGGCCAAGAAGCTGGGCGAGCGCGCCAAGGACTTGGGCAGCGGCATCAGCGATCGCATCGCTGACTTTCGCGACAAGCTAGCCAAGGACTCGGCCGAGGATATGAGCAAAGAACGCGGCTTCCTGGCCAACGTCGAGATCATTAATCCGGACCTGCTCAAGGGCGAGCAGCAGTGCGGCCACGGACACATTCTGGACGCCTTGGGCAACTGCAGCAAATTAAGGAAGTGAACCAGTCAGCCGCACGAAATCGGAAGTTCTTCAATATTTTTTTTTTTTTTTTTTTTTTTTTTTTTTTCTTTTTGTGTTCATAATTTTATTTTATTATAATTTTTTGGTTTTGTTTTCTAAGTAAAAATAAAAGCAAGAGCTTTGCGATAAATATGTATAAATTGTATATATATTTAAATGTCCCCTTGACTTAGGAAGTAGTTCGGATTAGCTTTGTCTATTGGTGGGAGTTTCATTCAAGCTCAACTTTATATGTTTACATTTTGAGTCCGGGTATTTGCTAGTCGAGCATATAGCTATGCTTATCAATCTCATTATTATTATCTAAATTACATTTGTATACCCCTCGTGTCTTTTTTTTTTTTTTTTTTTTTTTTTTTAGATAATTAAATACAATTAAGATTTTCCGTCTAAAGTATAGCCCAACCCACCCCCAAGCCACGACGGCAACTGCTCGCTTATACCTGGGTAATCGTTTTTTTTTTTTTGCAGGGTGCAGGGTATCTTGTAGTCGAGCAGTCTATTATTGAATTACATAATTATTGAACGTCCTAAGCCGTTGGCACTTGGACAATTGAATACAATTAAAGAGTTTACTATGCATGTAGCCCTCAGAGACGATATTTCTTTATTCAATTTCAATTGGGTATTCTTGTCTTGGCTGGCTCGTTCTCAGGCCTATTTATCGTTCGCATCGATAGTAAATGAGGTCGGTGTACTTAGCTTAAGCAGAATTAGAGAGAGTCTCGAGTACATTTGACTTGCAGTCCCGTCAGACTTCCCTTTGAATGCAGCAAATGAGGTATATTGGTTTCAGACTGAAACATAATTCGATTAAATAATTGTTGTTTGGTATTTACTGTGAGGTGAAGTTCTGTCTGTTAGATCTAAGAAAATTTCCTTTTAACTATCGTTTTCCCGAACATTCGTGAAACAGCGTATTATCTGGTCGACTGCACCCGATTTGACAGTTCTTGTTGGGTTTGTCTGGCGTTGTACTGGCTTGACGACTTTCTTAAAAAGCTTGCCATCGAACTATCTGTAACCCATCTGCAGCTGAAATACCGAGCTTGGCCAGGCCGTTACTGCCGCTGGCTGCAAACAAGTTTCAGTCTGGTTTTTTGTCTCAATTGCTGCACACGCCACACGTCAGAGGCCAGCGCAATTATTTTCGACTATAAAGAAAATACTTTGGTGCATTTGGAATGATGACTCAGACGCGGATACTCTTGCTCTTCCTGCTGTCACTCTGCATCGGGCGGCTGCAAGCTGCGCCCATTATTTGTGGATCGGATGGCCAGGAGAGTGTCAAGTCATCGGAGTCCGAGGAAGTGGTCACGCCCAAGCCCAGCGAGGTGAATCAATTCTTGCACAATGTGCAGTGCACTCTGGAAAAGGCCAAGCCCTGGATCGAGGATCTGGAGACGGAGGCTAAGCGTCTAGAGGAGACTGCCAAGCGCGTCGGCCTGAGCATCGTCAATCGCTTCGGCAATTTGATTGATACTCTGCTCTCCACAGTTGGCAACAGGAAGCCCATTGCAGACGTTGATCCCGCTAAAGCCACAAGCCCAGCCACGCCCAGTGAGAACACAGAGCGCGACGTTGCAGCCATCACCAATGTGGAGATCGCACAGGTGACGCATTCCACAGAATCGCTAATGAATGCCCTCGCTCCCAATGAGGCAGAGAATGAAATTACAAATCTAGAGCCGCTCAAATAGAAGCGTCTGCAACAACGAATTTATATATACGTACTTGATGTTTATAGAAACATATACATATAATATATACATCTATTTATTTATCTAGTTTTAGATTACTGCTAACGAAATGTACTCGTAGTCTTAGATGTGAGACGGTGTGAATCACAAAAAACAACAAAAGATTTTATTTCCTCCTTTTTTTTCTGACAAACGTAAAATAAATAAGTGCACCCTGAACGTGAGTGTGCGACAAATAGATACCCTGTAAACTAGCGTTGATCTGTTAAGCACTCTCTTGTGAATAACACTCTCAAGTGAATATAACTTTTCTACTAGTTCTCCGATTTGCATGAAATAAGTTTTGTTATATAAACAAATATTTCAGTTATGTTGACGAAAATGTTTCAAGTTTTTAATTTTTGGTTAAATACAATTCTCATTTTTAAATTGAAATTTTCCATCGTACATTTAAAAAAAAAATCATTTTGTACTATTCTATATACTATACATATATACATACATAGATTCATATGTATAAATTATATTCTTCGATCTTTCCGATGTTCATAGAAGATTCCAGAATGAGCTAGCGCCGTCTAACGGCTTTCAGTTCAACCTAAACTCTGTTACTCTAAATCGCTTAATACTATATGTCAATGACAACTAGTTTGGCATATCTACATGTTCAGCAAATTATAGATCATTAAATGATAACATCATAATATGGATCAGTCATAGCCCGTGACGTCGATAATCGAGCTCACGTTGATCGGTGCTCAAAGTAATTTATCAAGCTATCCCATGGATCTCAGCGGCATTCACTTGCTGAAAGAATATTTCGAAACTGTTGAGTTTCTCTCATTATCTCCGCTCAGCTGCGGTCGGATTTCTAAAAATTTGCAATAGGTCAGCTTGAATCATTCTGGAAGAGACACCAAGACAGATTAGCCCTAGTTTGCCTTCCAAGTAAACAAAGTTCATAAGCATGTTAGATATGCCTGTGTGCGTGTGTACGACCGAATCTGTCTATTAATTAGTGAATGTTGAGATGAGTGAACGTTTGTCGCGGAGCACGAGCGAAGCGGAGGCAGTTCTCCGAAACGCTGATAAACCGGTATGGCCCGATAATCTAAGCTGCGGTGTGCGATTGCGAGTCAAGTTTTTGCGTCGTTCAGTCGCATTGCCAAGCTCGTGGAGATCAGTTCAGCAATAAACAAACAAACGCCAAAATGAAAACAATAATCATCTGCTGCGCGCTGCTCGGCCTGGCGCTTTTCAGTGGCCAAGCGCGCGCCGCCGACTGCGATGAGGTCAAGAATCCGGAGGACAGCGATTTCAAGCACTTCTTCAAGAACATCGGCTGCAAGGTGAAGCAGGGCGCTGAGGATGTCGCTGATGCGGCCAAGCCCTACACTGACAAAATTGGCGAAGGTGCAAAGGAAATCGGCAGCACCGTTGTGGAGAAATACAAGGAGTTTAAGCAACGCCTCACCGACGATCCCTCCACCCCGAAGACCCCGCTCGCTGCCCAAGTCGATACGCCCACGGAGCGCGTGCCCCTGGCGCCCATTGCACCAACCGTGCCAGCGGACATTGTGAACGCTCAACCCATTGGCAAGTCCTGACTCTAATTATCCTGACACCAAAAACAATAAGCATTCTCTGCGTTTATCTTTCAGCTGGATAAATACTACGCACGGCAAAGTCCCCTACTTACAGGACTTTATTATTTTTGGCATAGCTTGCTCTTCTGTTTTTTTTCTCATACTTTGCTATATTATATTTAACATTTTTTCCTAAAGAAAAAACTTGAATCTATGTGAATTTCTGTTTGTTTATATCAAATTCGTGGTTTGTTAGTTAAGATCAGAAACGATTAGAGCGCTTTTGCGGCTTGGCTTATGCAAAAGTTACTTCATACTGAATGTTGCCTAAGACATCAAATGAACAAATTCTCATATATTAATATGTTAAATAAAGTTACCTAATATAAACAGCTGAGGTATAAATAATTTAAGTTTAATATTTAATATTTTGAAAATTGTTTGAAATGAATTCTGAATGCTCATATATTTGATGTGATATAGTCATTTAACCCCATGCAATCTTTGATGATAGGAATTTCAGACAAATTTCAATACCTGGCCGCTTCTGCCAGGCTCTCTTTCTCTCTGCTATCCTATAAACTTAAACAAAGAACTGAAAGATATGAAATATTGATTATTATGACTATCGTTTCGCTTTATCCTTATTGTAACAGATCTTGAAAAACATATATATATATATATATATATATATATATATAGTGTGTATGTTCTCCTTTTAATAAGCATTGTCTTTAGAATTTATCTAACATTTGTCTTTAAGCGCAGAGAAAATAAGAATGTTTATGTATGTAGATTGAATTGAGATATCAAAAATATCTGTGTATCTACAATTCTCAGACTAGCAAACAGTGAACGTATTATATTTACTTGAAAATTTACACATCCATATTAATGCACATATATGTTTCTGGTTCTATATCTAAAGTTGTCAGGTAAGATCCTTGGCATTTAGTGCTCTTCTCGTTTGTTGGGCAAGCTGTTAGCTATATACTAACTATATAATGATCTAACATCTACTACAGCTCGGCATATTATCGAAAAAGGTTTATCAACTGAGTCATAAGGAGCTATTACCATTAAAATTTCTTTTTATATCCGAGCATTTCATTGATGAAAGATTTCATTGCTCATTGCTAATTGTATAAGGTCAAAGTAACTGTCATAATTGCTGACTTCAGCAGCTGTGGCTGCTTCGACTGTCATTTTGGAAGATGTTTAGCTGTTGCGCAACAAAGGAAAAGCCAGCGAAATATTCCCCCTTGTTCTAGTTAATTTTATTCCTGTCGCCCCGTTGTCAATGGGGCTGGTTGTGCAACAGCTTAAAGTGTTAATTAGCTTTGCGTGATTTGATTGAATCGGGTTTGCGCTATTTTGTAATCACATACATATATATTTTGTATTTATTATTTGTTTTGTCTCACAAATGTTTTGATTTTGCAATACAAACTGCGAGCTTTGCGTGCTCTGCTCCGTTATTGTTGCTGCCTCGGAATACAGTTCCGGGGGTCATTGTAGCCGGGCAATGCATAAACTTAAAACAAATTGAACAATAAAAGTGCTTGACCTTAGTTAGCAGTGTTGAGTCAGGCTAAGCATCGAATACTGAGAACTTATTAAAGCAGTGTTCATTGTAGACTCAAATGTTAAATATTTTGAAGTATTCTCAAGCTAAATGTGATGGTAAAATGAAAAGTTATTGAGCTGCTTAAAGTTGAATGATATTATATTATAATGTTATGTATTATATTATAATGTTATACATATATAATAGTTAAGTCAATTGAATCAATTATTTGACTTTAAAAAAATATATGCTTGGTGGGATAGGAAATGAACAAATTATTTCGGAACTTAATATTAAAATTATTATTATTTTTTATATTATATTAAATATTTGTTCTGAATACCCAGAGCTGCCTATAATGTCTGAGAACTCATTGAGGCAAAACGGGATGGGAAAGGGAAAACAAACCTTGATATTAAATATATATAAATATTATTCAAATATATATTTTATTTATATAAATATATTAGCTCTGAGTATCTTGTAATGTCTGGGAACTTATGGAATGAGGGACTTGAGGTTAAATATAAAAAAGTATTGTTTCAATTGATATTTTATATTAATGCCCTTGAATTGTTAATTGAAAGAGTAACCTAGAGGAACTGCTAGGCATTCATTGCTGCTTTATATAAAACATATTCTAAACTGAATGATTTATTGAATAGGTTTTGCTTCGACTGATTCATTTATGATTAAAGTTGTTGATTTTATTTGTAGCTTTTGATGCTGTCAACCTTCAATTAGTTTTAATCGACACAATTCAACATACGCTATGCATGCAAATGTATATAAATATATGTGCATGCATACATATGTACATACTGACAGCCCGTCACATACATGTGCATATGTATGTCCATTTGCACGTGAAGTAATTACAGCAATTATAAGCAGTTTGTGTACGAATGTTGTGCTCATACATACATACATACATACATATGTTTGTCATGCTATCTAACAACCAAATAGTATAATTTGTTGTCAACACACAGACACATGTGTGTGTGCGAGTGTGAGTGTGCTTGGATGTGTATCAACAATAGCTAAACGTTTCGTCAACTTAAAGCCACTTCAAAAAAAAAGCAACAACAAAAATATGACAGAGCGATAAAGTTCTCCAGTTTGCAAGCTTTAATATTTAATGTGCCATAAAATTAACAAGTGCACAAAAAAAAATAACAAAAAAATAATTCATATATAACAAATATGATATAAATATGATTCACATAACACTTACATACAATTAAGTTTAATTGCGACAACTTATGAAATGAAATGACATTTGTGTTTTTTGACTAAATGCTCTACAGCAAGCAAGAGTTATATACATATATGATTGTGCATTAAGATGAAAACGTTTAAGATCTTAAAAGTAATTGAAAACGTGAAGAAGAAAAAATCTTCAAATTGCCAAATCAATATTAGTAAATCTAAAGTGGATCTAAATTTTATGTTAATTGTTATTCAATCAAGGGGAGCCTACAGTAATAGAACTCTTAAATTTTGAAGCCTTGAAGATTGCGGTATTCCTATATGACGCCATATGACGTTATATGACGCCATATGACGCGCAGCTTCTGATTTATAAGGGATACTTATTTAGACAATTTTTATTCCAGTTCGGTTTCGGAGATTAGCTCTTCATTAGCACTAAATTTCCTTCAGAGAACGGAGAACAGCAACAAGTAAATATGAATAAGGTATGAAGAATGCTCTGTATACGGAATGTATGTCATCATCAAATATTTAGTTTAATTTACACTTACAAAAGAAATGATGGAAGCAAGAAGGGATATGGATCAGATGGAATACCACATGTCATAAAAGATCCAAACATATTGATATTAAATACCATTTTTCAAGAGAGCATATAGAAAATAATGTGATTTGTCTCGAGTATATTCCGACAGAGAACCAACTAGCGGATATATTCATCAGACCATTGGCTGCTGGAAGATTTAATGAGTTACGGGATAATGTTGGACTATTGCATGATAACTAATCGAATTCTGGGCTGATTCTTATATAAGTCTATTAAGAGACTAAAATTTATGAGTTTGAGTATTGTAAACATATTTATAAGTGATCTGATCGGGCTTTTCTGGATTTTCCCCGACTCCTTGCAGCGAATGCTGGATCACAAAAGACTTCCCAGAATGCAACACCAACCATAGAATAAGTATATTTAAAATGAGTGTGCCTTTAATTTTTGTAATCCCTTAAATTTTATTTTTTGAGGGGCGTGCTGGAATACCCCATACAATTGTATGTTAGACAAAAACTAACATTTAATAACTCTATATTTGAGTATTTTAAAATACCACATAGTCTGGTCATAGTTTTGCTGTGCCGACTTCCTCTTCTTGTTTGAGTCCTCCCTTTTGAGTGATATGCACATGTCGCAACTATTCATTAGTTTCGATGAAATAGTGAGTGAGCTAGTAGCGGTTCTTGCAAGAATGGACGAAATGGAAAGAATTGCGTATTTGCTTCAGACTTTGCCTTCAGCTTACAATAGTGTTATTACGGCAATTGAAACCATATCCGTAGAAAATCTAACATTAGCTTTTGTAAAGAATACATTTTTGGACTTTGAAATTAAATTAAGGAATAATGAAAATGGCCCTAGTAAAATGGTCATGAAGACAGTTGTTACTAATAAAAGCGTTTTCAATAAAACTAGATATTTCAAAGATAGGATGACAAAACCAAAAACAGTTTGAAGGAAAAGGTAACAAGGCAACATCAGAGCACGGTTTCGTTTTTATGATAAAAACGTTGAAAAGTATCCCAGTAAATAATGTACGCGAATTTATAGTCGATTCCGATGCCACTGAGCACGATGATTACTGATTAACAATGATTCACTGTATGCCGATTTCATGGAGCTGGAGCATCAAGTCAAAATCGCTGTGGCAAAAGAAGGCGAATTTATATACGCCACTGAGCGTGGTATTGTGCGGCTATACAATCAATCTCTACTGCAAGGAGGCAGCTGGAAATCTTATTTTAGTCAAGCGCCTGCAACAAGCAGGAATGTCAATTAAGTTTGATTGTAACGGTGTCTTGATTTCAAAAGTGACTGACAATGATTAAATTCCAAGCATATTCCGTAGATGCAAGAATTAAAAATAAAAATAACAACTATCGATTATGGCATGAGAGATTGGATCAGATAAGCAACAGTAAACTGCTAGAAATTAAAAGAAATAATTTCTTTAGTGATCATGTTTGAATGGAAAACAGGCTAAGTTGCCATTTAAGCAATTTAAAGATTAAAGTTTTATTAAACGACCCTTATTTATAATACATACACTCAGATGTATGTGGCCCCATTACACCAGCTACCCTAGATAACAAAAATAATTTTGTGATCATTGTGGATCAATTCACACATTATTTGTTAAAATACAAATCAGATGTATTTAATATATTTAAAGATTTTGTAGCAAAGAGTACATATATACATATATTGATAACTATATTGATAATTTATTATATTGATAATTTATATATTGATAAAGAATACCTATCCGAGGGGGAAGCGGGTAGTAGAATACTCCCCCAGTTGGTAGAGAAGCTTGTCGTACAAGGCGACTAACCTACCACACGGCGCTTTTTGAAGATCGGCCAACAAGAAGACCGACGAAGCACCACAAATAGAAAGTGACTCTCGCTTCACTGACCCAAGGTTGGGCTTTGGTAAAAGCTCAAAGATACAGCGAAGCCCGGTAGCATCTGCACCAAAAAGTGTGGAGGAAACTCCAAAAACAACCACGACGGAAGCAGGCGCCCCAAGCACTAATGCAGGGCTGGTGATGTCACCAAGGCAGGTGTAATAATTTATAAAATTGTCCACTAGCCTCAGCTATGTCTTGTGGTCAAATTATTAATGTTTCTTTATTTTGAAGAATATATGGTCTTAGGCTAAGTACAATATTTGTATATAAGAAGTTCTTTACATTAGCCTGGACGTAAGAAGCGGGGTATCGGACTTGGACGAACTGCTCGATGTCTTAGGACACTGCAGGAGCTCCTGGAAGAAGATCGAGCCTGAAGCTAATAAGCAGAAGCAACAGCCATCAACAGAAAGAGGGGCAAAGAGCTCTGAATCAGTGGGAACACCCACTATACAAAAGAGACAGGCCTCTAGCCCCCTAGAGTCAGAGTCTGGTAAAAAACTTTGCGAAAGACCACAAAATATTTGGCAAAAAGTTACCAAAAAAGGTGCCTCGCCCCAAAGAGCGGAAAAGCAACTTCGGCAGCCGGAGAGAAGCCAAAACTAGCAGCGAAAACGCCAAAAAAAAGAGAAAAAGAAGCCCCTCCGAACAGAAGCAGTCCTCATAAAACCTGAAGGTGGACAAAGCTACGTAGATGTTCTTAGAAACATACGCAGCACAATCCAACAGGACGAAAAGGCAAACTTGAGAGCTATAAGGAAAACCCGATCCGGGGGACTCCTTGTCGAACTCGGTAAAGGGAAAAAGCTACAACCGGAGTTGGTTGAAAAACTAAAGGCTACCGTCAAGGACACAGCCACGGTAGCCGAGCTGAAGCCTACAGCGACAGTAGAGATCAGAGATCTCGACTCACTCACTGTAGAGTCCGAAGTGGCTAAGGCAGTGCATAAAGCACTCGCCAACACAACAGTTGACTTGCGAACAAAAATTACTGCTCTGAACAGCCGAGAGCAGGTAAGAGCTTTCGTAACACTGGAAAGCCAATTAGCGGAGACGCTGCTCAACCTACAACTTAAAATAGGTTTTGTCAGTGTGAGGCCCAGGATGTGCCAAACCATCCGCAGATGCTACAGATGTTTCGGGGTCGGTCACCTACAAACCAATTAACCAGACCGAAATGGCGAAGGCATCTGCATTAGATGCGGGGAAGCAGGCCACAAAATGAAACACTGCAAAATAACCCCCAAAATGCTGCATCTGTACTGACGCAGGTCGTAGCTCTGTTGCCCACATGCCAGGATCGCAGAAATGCCCAGACACTCGTATAGCACCATGATAAAGATACTCCAAGGTAACCTACACCGGAGCAAAACTGCAGATGCACTTTTGACACAGATCGTAGCGGGACTTGATGTTGCAAACCGCAGTAACAGACTCACCTTCCACAGGCCAGGATGCGAAGGCACTATTCCGGACATAACCCTTGCATCCGAGCATATTATAGATCGGATCAAGGACTGGAAAGTATTGGACGACTTCACTGGTAGTGATCATGAGTATATCTCATACACCTACCAGAATAATAGACGACAAGTACCTCCCGTACAAGTACAGCCATGGTAAAAGCGTGTAACGTTTCGATGCCAAGAACGCACGGCAAACATGGCAGTAGGCGGCAGGCATACTGGTGGAACCACGATATCGCAGAAAAAAGACGAGTATGTTTACAGTGCAGAAGAAAACTGACAAGAGCACGACGCACTGGAAATTTTATTCTAGAAGCGTTAGCAGCGAAGAATGCGAGAAAGGAGCTGTCGATTGCTATCGCTCGCAGCAAACAAGACAAGTGGAAGGAGCTCTGCAAAGATGTAAACAGAGATCCCTGGGGACTACAATACAAAGTAGTCATGAAAAAATTGAGGAACTCTGGAGCAACGCCGAACGTGGATGATGAAACGATGGATTACATAGTGGAAACACTATTCCCAACACACATTCACGAAACGAATGCGTGGGCAGCTGAAGAAACTCATAGCTCAGCTCCTAATTTTACGGAGGAAGAGCTCAAGATTGCGGCACTCTCCCTGAAAAATAAAAAATCCCCGGGACCAGACAATATACCGGCAGAGATTCTGAAGATGATAGCAACAGGACGACCAACTTTTCTCCTCATAATGTACAACGCATGTCTAAAAGAAAGATTATTCCCAGAAGTATGGAAAGAGCAGAGACTTGTGCTCATCAGCAAAGGCAAGGGCGATCCCAACACCTCATCGGCATACCGTCCATTGTGTATGCTAAATACAGCTGGCAAACTGTTAGAAAAGCTCCTGAAACTCAGCCCCAGACAGCATGGTTTCAGGTCCGAAAAATCCACAATGGGAGCTATTGATGAAGTTGTACAGGCAGCTAGAGCAACGAAAAGAGGAAATGCATATTCGCGCCCAGTGGTTCTATTAATAACGGTCGACGTCAAAAATGCTTTCAATAGTGTTAGATGCACGCAGACATGGCTTAGCTCTCGAGGATTGGAACTTGCCACCCATAAAACAGAGTTGCTTCTGTTTACAGGAAAGCAGATTCCAACCGAAATAGAGATGCAAGTAAGCGGAAATCAAATAAGGACCCAGAGGACAGTGAACTATCTAGGCGTTAGACTAGATAGCAAACTCACTTTCGGGGAACAGCTGAAGCACGCCACGCGAAAAGCAGCTGCAATAACGGGCTCTCTCAGTAGACTGATGGCAAACGTTGACGGTCCGACGGAAGGGAAACGAAGACCTC
The DNA here is from genome assembly GCA_030914385.1 of Drosophila antonietae. NCBI lineage: Eukaryota > Metazoa > Arthropoda > Insecta > Diptera > Drosophilidae > Drosophila > Drosophila antonietae. The sequence continues at coordinate 44,350 of JAUESO010000087.1, read as the reverse complement.
TTATGGAAACGACGAACGCTACACTACTCTACAGTAGCGAAGTATGGGCGGATACTCTACAGGAAGGTGTAAGGCGAAAACCGATGTTATCCGTGCAGAGAAGAGCAGCCTTGCGGATAACATCGGCAGAGCGGAGAATTCTCTGAACAGGCAGCAAACCATAGTTCCTGGCATATCCGAAAGATATGGAAGATGGACTGCAAAAGTAATCCCCGATCTAGAGCAGTGGATAAGTAGAAAGCACGGTGAAACGTCTTTTTATCTTACACAAATGCTCTCCGGTCATGGATACTTTCAAAAGTACCTGAATAAAATGGGAAAAACTGACGAATCCAGCTGTGAAAATACAATGGACGACGCAGAACACACTTTCTTTGACTGCGAAAGGTGGTCTGAAGTCAGAAGTCAGGCTCTGCCGGCGAAGTCAAAGTAGATACAATAGTACAGAAAATGTGCAGCAGCATAGATGCCTGGAAAAAAGTCTGTGACTTCGCCAAAAATGTTCTGCGGCGGAAGAAGTATGACCTGGACGCAGGCACAGAGAGGGTAACGCTCAAATAGAGCATATTTCAGGGCACCACCTTGAAGGTTAACGCGGGATAGTTCCCGGTTCTAAGGTGGAATTTAGCCCTAGAAGAGGATGTTTTTTTAGTCGGTAAGCAGTCAGGCAGTCATGCAGTCCGACACACCAGCAGAGTGACAACCTGACTGACGGTGCATAAAGCATTTTTACCTACCTCAGCCCAACAAAAAAAAAAAAAAAAAAAAAAATTAGAGAAAGAAATAACTTATCATTTAACGGTACCACACACACCACAATTGAAGCGTTTCTGAGCGAATGATTAGAACAATTACTGAAAAGGCTCTCGCAATGGTGAATGGTGCAAAATTAAATAAAGAATTCTGGGGTGAAGCAGTGTTAACAATAATGCTACTCCTTATGAGATGTGGCAACGATAGAAAGTCCACTTTAAAACATTTTAAAAGTTTTCGGTTCAACTGTGTATGTACACAATAAAACGTAAAAAGGAAAATTTGATGAAAAATCCTATAAAGCAATCCTTATAGACTATGAACCAAATGGCTATTAATTGTGGGACGCCATTAATGAAAAATATATTGTCGTCAGGGAGGTTGTTGTCGATGAAACGAATATGGTATATTCTAGAGCAGTAACACTTGTAAAACACTTCCCGAACGTACGGAATGTGTAAAAACTGAAGTCCGGAACGATAGTAAGGAAAAAAGGCATGAAAGATTCCCGAATTAGAGTAGGGAATGTAAAACCAAATTTTTTAATAAGAGTCGGGAAATTAATCAGCTTAACATACGGAATATAAAACTAAATTCCCGAATGATAGTACGGAATATAAAACTAGATTCCCGAACCATAGTACAAAGTGTACAATGAAATTCCTAAATGAAAGAAGGGAATTTGATCAGCTGCATTTTCTGAATGAGAGTAGGAAAAGGAAGCAAACTGATCTGAATGAAAGTAGGGAATTATGCATCCCGAATGGGAGTGGGGATGGCATGAAAGGTGAAGAGTCAGATAATGACTTAGATATAAATAAAGATATCATTGAATTAAATAGAAAAAAATGAGAGACTAAAAAGCAAGCCTCGCGTATCCTATAAAAAAGACGATGATGATTTTCATAAATTTATATTAAATGCCTAATGATCTTCCAAGTTCATTTGATGAAATCAAAAATAGAAGTGATCAATCTGCCTGGGAGGAAGCCATAAAAACAGATCTAAACGCTCACGAAATTAACAATACTTGGACAAGAATTGAATAAGAATATTGTTGATAGCACATGGGTATTTTCCATTAAGTACAATGAACTAGGTATTCCAATAAAATACAAAGCTAGATTAGTTGCAAGAGGATTTACCCAACAATATCAAATGGATTATGATGAAACCTTTACCACTGTTTCGATTAGCCTTTCAATATGATTTGAAAGTCCATCAATTGGATGTTAAAACAGCATTTTTGAATGATACATTAAATGAAGAGATATATGCATATGCAACCTCCTCTAGGCGTACAATGCAATTCTGGAGATATAGTACTATGTAAATTGAATAAGGCAATTTACGGGCCCAAACAAGCAGCTAGATGCTGGTTTCAAGTATTTGAGCAAGCACTACAAGAATGTGAGTTTGTTAAGTCTCCTGTGGATCGATGCATATATATTCTAAGCAGAGGTGATATCAAGGAAAATATAAATGTTTTATTATATGTAGATGATGTAGTAATAGCTACAGGAAACACGAATAGAATGAATAATTAAAAAAATATTTAAGTGAACGACTTAGAATGACTGATTTGAATGAAATACGTCATTCCATAGGCATCAGAATTGAGATGCATCAAGATAAAATATATTTAAGCTGTTTAAGCTGTAATTCAGCCAGTACTCCACTAGCAAATACATGAAATTATGAACTTCTTAATTCAGATGAAGAGTGTAATGCACCATGTCGTAATCTGATCGGCTGTTTGATTTACGTAATCCTATGTACTCGACCAGATTTAGCTGCTGCTGTAAATATTTTGAGTAGATACAGTAGCAAGAATAATACTGAGTTATGGCAAAATCTAAAAAGAGTTGTTAGTTTCTTAAATGGAACTATTGACATGAAATGAATCTTCAAAAAAGAATACCTTATTCAAAAATATATTAACTGGATATGTAGATTCTGATTGGGGTGGCAATCAAATTGATAGAAAGAGTACAACAGGCTATTTATTTAAAATGTTCGATACCAATCTAATTAGTTGGAACACAAAAAGACAGACTTCAGTAGCAGCATCATCAACTGAAGCAGAGTATATGGCACTATTCGAAGCAGTAAGAGAAGCCTTATGGCTGAAATCCCTTTTAAATAGTGTCAATATAAAACTAGAAAAACCCATTACAATTTACAAAGATAATCAAGGATGTATTAGCATTGCCAAAAATCGTACATGTCATAAAAGATCCAAACATATTGATATTAAATACCATTCTTCAAGAGAGCATATAGAAAATAATGTGATTTGTCTCGAGTATATTCCGACAGAGAACCAACTAGCGGATATATTCATCAGACCATTGGCTGCTGGAAGATTTAATGAGTTACGGGATAATGTTGGACTATTGGATGATAACTAATCGAATTCTGGGCTGATTCTTATATAAGTCTATTAAGAGACTAAAATTTATGAGTTTGAATATTGTAAACATATTTATAAGTGATCTGCTCAGGTTTTTCTGGGTTTTAAGACTTCCCAGAATTCAACACCAACCATAGAATAAGTATATTTAAAATTAGTGTGCCTTTCATTTTTGTAATCTCTTAAATGTTATTTTTTGACGGGGCGTGTTGGAATACCCCATACAATTGTATGTTAGACAAAAACTAACATTTAATAACACTATTTTTGGGTATTTTCATATACCACATAGTCTGGTCATAGTTTTGCTGTGCCGACTTCCTCTTCTTGTTTGAATACTCAACGTGTAAGGTGGTGTTGCGAAAAATATAATACAAATGAAAGAATAATCTGAATATAAAAGCATATCTGCCTACAAAATATATCAACAGGATCTATCTCTGTTTCGTCGTAACGTCCGAGTAATAACTAAAATCAATATGCAAAATAACTGTCATCTCATAAATTGGAGAGTGAACATGTGGAGTATTCTCAACTTGGGAATGAGCCTCCATTAGCCAGAGCTCTGACCTATGGCTAAAAGCAGTTTTAAGTCGCATATATCCGAGGTGACTTTTAACCTTTGGAATGTTGGTTCATTTACAAAAAAAAAAAAAAAACCCTCATAAATGACAAAAACGAAATTAATTAAAATGATATACGTATGAAAACAAAAAATAGAAAACTTTTTGCCTCTGCTGCTGGTAATCGAAGCCTGACTTCGTGATTGTCCCGCTGCATGCCACTGAGGCACTCTAGTGGAAAAATAAGCCAAAATAAAAGGGACGATAAGAAGTGTTTAAAGCTTCAAATGATCAACCAGAAAATTCCCTGTGTTTAGAAAAAAATTAAAAGAATTTAATAATGAAGAAAGTGTTGAGCAGGAGGCTAATGTGTGGATATGTGTGGAGGACTTGAATCAAGTACATAACATCCAAGACCTGTAGAACTAATCTTAATATATTTCCGCATAAGTCGTATATATTCCGCAACTACAGGGTATGAAATCTTCTCACACATAAGCGCAATGCGGTTCTTGTATGCCGGTACATGTGCATATACATATACATATACAATGTTGCTGCTGTTGGCTGTGAAATCGAAGTAAAGTTTGAAATAAACCCAAAGAGCAAGAGCAAAAGCAAAAGCAAAAGACGACGCCAGTCTGTGTGGCACTCTGCGGCAGTCCCGAGTGGCAGAAGGCAACTCGCATAGTTAGCAAAAACCACTAAAAGTGTCATAATTCGATGCCCATGAGATGCCTGTCTCGAAAGTACGTTGGCCAAAAACTTTGGCGCCGATAATGAGTGCCAGGTTGCGTCTGTTGTTCTGCCAATGGCAGAGGGCTTCGGGATTCGGGCCGCTCAGCCGTCCAACGGTGCGTAACAGCAATCTGTCCGCTTTCAGCACCGCCTGCTGACCTCGCCCGCAACTCTGTCAGAGACCGTCAGCTCCTCACCGACTGCAGCCGCTGTCCACGCTCCTTGCAACGTCTGCAAAGTTGCACGAACATCGAATCGAATCGAAGTGAATCGCCTTGCATCGATCCGCCTGCAGCTGGCCTTTGGTCCTAAGACTGCATTTCAAGCATTGCTTTACAGCTGTTGACATAAGTCAAAGACAACACTCACTTCTCCAATATGAAGTCGAGCGAATACAACAGCCCACACTTTCCACTTCCAAGAATGGGCATGTCATAAGTTTAAGCTAGATTGACTTAAAGACGAATAATGAAGGCAATAAATGATTATGAGCTTAAGAATATCATTAGGAACTCTTATCGATATTCCCTAGCCAGAGGCTAAAACTTAATTTTGAGAAATTTTAAATATCGATTTTAATTGAATTTTTTTAGTCTTTAACAAAGTGAAAGATTTCCATCTGTCCGTCATCATTGCAGTACGAGTTTGTTTCGAGAACTTTTATAAAAACATTTATCGAGAATAAATGCCCCACTTCTAGTGACTTCAAATTTGTATATTTATATTGATATTATGGTTAAGAAGATTCTGTAATTTTCAGAAGAGAATTAGTTTTTTCTTGCAGTATCTCGTAGTCGATTAGTCTCGACTAGAGCTTTCTTACTTGTTGTATTAGTTATTTTAGTATTCAATTATAATTTATTTTTCAATTAATTTTTAAGCATAAAATTACCTGATATTAATTCGTTCGATTGTTTCGCTTTATCTGTTGTGCTATGCGACTTTTACCTCATTAATCAGCTAGAAACCCATAGTCAAAATAGAAGTAATAAGAATAACAATTTTAATCCAACTTTATCCACTTCTCGATCTAGATCTATGTACAGTTAGCTCCCTTCAAAATGTAGTTTATTCGATACAAATTTATACAATAAATAATTACAATCAGATTTATATACAAGCTCTAATACTAGCAGTGGAAATCGGAATTCTAAATGGCCTTCTATGCTATCTATAAGTTAGAAATTATAACAACCATAACATATGTACATAGGTAATTAATTAACGAGCGATCAACGACCACACAGAAAACAATTTATATAACAACAACCACAACAATTGAAGGTGGGGACAGTGGAGAAGAACATTTTAAGAGAGCTCTGGGCTCAGCCCAGACCAAGACTCTTCAGCTTATTCTTCTTCTCAACGCCCACGCTGTTAGCAAACTGTTTGTCCGCCTCCATTTTGTATTCCTTAAGATTGTACTGAGTCGCCTGCAACAGAGCAAACAGAGCGAAATAAAAGCATATATACGACCATATACAAACCACTTACATTGAGGGCGTCTTTGAACTCAATCTGGGCCAGGCGTTGTATGCCGCGAAAGTTACGACCCAGAATACGGCCGAGCTCGTACCGTGAAATTGTAAAGGCTTCTGTCGTCGTAGTCACTGTCCGATCATCTTCGTCACTCGAATGCTGTGAGTAAATAAATAAATATCAGATTTGAGTATGAAAAAAATTATCAAATCTATATTTTAATACAAAGTTAATAATCCTCAATTGGGAAACTCTTCAGAAAAGACACAATAGTTGGAAGAGATGCAGAGTTCTTAGTTTCCTGTAGTTTTGCATGAATATATATATTATTTTAATTAAGATAAATAACTGAAACTCGTCTTAAAAAAAAATATTCAGAAGCTGAGAGTGATACTGAATCTGAGACTTGACGTTGTGGCCTGAGGCAATGGCCTGGATAAGTCTGAGTCTGAGGCCTTATAGAGGCTGAGGCCCGAGTCTGAGACTGAGTGTGATACCGAGTCTAAGGCTTAAGGCTAAGGCTGAGTGTGATACTGAGTCTGAGGCTTGAGGCTAATGCCTAAGGGTGTTTGAGACAAATGTCTGGAGCTGAGCTTGTGGCCTGAGGCTCTAGCCTGTATAAGGCTGAGTCTGAGGCCTTATAGAGGCTGGGGCCTGAGTCTGAGACTGAGTGTGATACCGAGTCTAAGGCTTAAGGCTAAGGCCTGAGTCAGAGGCTTTGTGTGATACTGAGTCTGGGGGTATTTGATGCAGAGATCTGAAGCTGAGCTTGTGGCCCGAGGCTCTGGCCTAGATAAGGCTGAGTCTGAGGCCTTATAAAGGCTGAAGCCCGAGTCGGAGGCTTACTGTGATACTGAGTCTGAGGCTTGAGGCTAATGCCTGGGGGTGTTTGATACAGAGATCTGAAGCTGAGCTGAGTTTCAGACTGAGGCCAGAGTCTGAGACTGAGTGTAATACGGAGGCTAAGGCTTGAGGCTGAGGCCTGAGTCAGAGGCTTAGTGTGATACCAGAGTCTGAGGGTTGAGGCTAATGCCTGGAGGTGTTTGATGCAGAGATCTGAAGATGAGCTTGTGGCCTGCGACTCTGGCCTGGATAAGGCTGAGTCTGAGGCTTTATAGAGGCTGAGGCCCGAGCCTGAGGCTGAATGTGATACTGAGTCTGAGGTCAGAGGCTTAGTGTGATACCAGAACAGACACAATTGTTGGAAGAGATGCAGAGTTTCTAGTTTCCTGTTGTTTTGTATGAATATATATATTATTTTAATTAAGTTAAATAACTGAAACCTGAAGCTGAGCTTGTGGCCTGAGACTCTGGTCTGGATAAGGCTGAGTCTGAGGCCTTATAAAGGCTGAGGCCCGAGTCTGAGACTGAGTGTGATACCGAGTCTAAGGCTTACGGCTAAGGTCTGAGTCAGAGGCTTTGTGTGATACTGACTCTGAGACTTGAGGCTAATTCCTGGGGGTGTTTAATACAGAGATCTGAAGCTGAGCTTATGGACCGAGGCTCTAGGCTGGATAAGGCTGAGTGTGAGGCCTTATAAAGTCTGAGGCCTGAGTCTGAGGCTTAATGTGATACCAGAGTCTGACGCTTGCGGCTAATGCCTGGGGCTGTTTGATACAGAGATTTGAAGCTGAGCTTGTGGCCTGAGACTCTGGCCTGGATAAGGCTGAGTCTGAGGCCTTATAGAGGCTGGGGCCTGACTCTGAGACTGAGTGTGATACCGAGTCTAAGGCTTGAGGCTAGGGCCTGAGTCAGAGGCTTAGTGTGATACCAGAGTCTGAAGCTTGAGGCTAATGTCTGGGGCTGTCTGATACAGAGATTTGAAGCTGAGCTTGTGGCCTGAGGTTTTGGCCTGGATAAGGCTGAGTCTGAGGCGCCCTATAAAGGCTGAGGCCCGAGTCTGAGGCTGAGTGTGATACCGAGTCTAAGGCTTGAGGCTGAGGCCTGAGTGTGAGGCTTTGTGTGATACTGAGTCTGAGACTTGAGGGTAATGCTTGGGGGTTTTTAATACAGAAATCTGAAACTGAGCTTGTGACCTGAGGCTCTGGCCTGGATAAGGCTGAGTCTGAGGCCTTATTAAGGCGGACGCCCGAACCTGAGGCTGAGTGTGATACCGAGTCTAAGACTTGAGGCTGGGGCCTGACTCTGAGACTGAGTGTGATACCGAGTCTAAGGCTTAAGGCTAAGGCCTCAGTCAGAGGCTTTGTGTGATACTGAGTCTGAGACTTGAGGGTAATGCCTGGGGGTTTTTAATACAGAAATCTGAAACTGAGCTTGTGACCTGAGGGTCTGGCCTGGATAAGGCTGAGTCTGAGGCCTTATAAAGGCTGAGGCCTGAGTCTGAGGCTTAGTGTGATTCGAGGCTAAGGCTTGAGGCTGAGGCCTGCGTCAGAGGCTTTGTGTGATACTGAGTCTGAGACTTGAGGCTAATGCCTGGGGCTGTTTGATACAGAGATTTGAAACTGAGCTTGTGACCTGAGGGTCTGGCCTGGATAAGGCTGAGTCTGAGGCCTTATAGAGGCTGAGGCCCGAGTCTGAGACTGAGTGTAATTCCGAGTCTAAGACTTAAGGCTAAGGCCTGAGTGTGAGGCTCAGTGTGATAGCGAGTCTATGGCTTGAGGCTGAGGCCCGAGTCTGAGACTGAGTGTGATACCGAGTCTATGGCTTAAGGCTAAGGCCTCAGTCAGACGCTTTGTGTGATACTGACTCTGAGACTTGAGGGTAATGCTTGGGGGTGGTTTTTAATACAGAAATCTGAAACTGAGCTTGTGACCTGAGGGTCTGGCCTGGATAAGGCTGAGTCTGAGGCCTTATAAAGGCTGAGGCCTGAGTCTGAGGCTTAGTGTGATACGGAGGCTAAGGCTTGAGGCTGAGGCCTGAGTCAGAGGCTTTGTGTGATACTGAGTCTGAGACTTGAGGCTAATGCCTGTGGGTGTTTGATTCAGAGATCTGAAGCTGAGCTTGTGGTCTGCGACTCTGGCCTGGATAAGGCTGAGTCTGAGGCCTTATTGAGGCTGACGCCCGAACCTGAGGCTGAGTGTGATACCGAGTCTAAGACTTGAGGCTGAGGCCTGAGTCTGAGACTTGAGGCTAATGCCTGGGGGTGTTTGATTCAGAGATCTGAAGCTGAGCTTGTGGCCTGCGACTCTGGCCTGGATAAGGCTGAGTCTGAGGCCTTATTGAGGCTGACGCCCGAACCTGAGGCTGAGTGTGATACCGAGTCTAAGACTTGAGGCTGAGGCCTGAGTCTGAGACTTGAGGCTAATGCCTGGGGGTGTTTGATTCAGAGATCTGAAGCTGAGCTTGTGGACTGCGACTCTGGCCTGGATAAGGCTGAGTCTGAGGCCTTATAAAGGCTGAGGCCCGAGCCTGAGGCTGAGTGTGATACCGAGTCTAAGGCTTGAGGCTGAGGCCTGAGTGTGAGGCTTAGTGTGATACTGAGTCTGAGACTTGAGGCTAATGCCTGGGGCTGTTTGATACAGAGATCTGAAGCTGAGCTGAGTCTCAGGCTGAGGCCAGAGTCTGAGACTGAGTGTAATACGGAGGCTAAGGCTTGAGGCTGACGCCTGAGTCAGAGGCTTTGTGTGATACTGAGTCTGAGACTTGAGGCTAATTCCTGGGGGTGTTTGATTCAGAGATCTGAAGCTGAGCTTGTGGACTGCGACTCTGGCCTGGATAAGGCTGAGTCTGAGGCCTTATAAAGGCTGAGGCACGAGCCTGAGGCTGAGTGTGATACCGAGTCTAAGGCTTGAGGCTGAGGCCTGAGTGCGAGGCTTAGTGTGATACTGAGTCTGGGACTTGAGGGTAATGCTTGGGGGTTTTTAATACAGAAATCTGAAACTGAGCTTGTGACCTGAGGCTCTGGCCTGGATAAGGCTGAGTCTGAGGCCTTATAAAGGCTGAGGCCTGAGTCTGAGACTGAGTGTGATACCGAGTCTATGGCTTAAGGCTAAGGCCTCAGTCAGAGGCTTTGTGTGATACTGACTCTGAGACTTGAGGCTAATGGCTGGGGGTGTTTAATACAGGGATCTGAAACTGAGCTTGTAGCCTGAGACTCTGGCCTGGATAAGGCTGAGTCTGAGGCCTTAAAAAGGCTGGGGCCTGAGTCCGAGACTGAGTGTGATACGGAGGCTAAGGCTTGAGGCTGAGGCCTGAGTCAGAGGCTTTGTGTGATACTGAGTCTGAGACTTGAGGCTAATGCCTGGGGGTGTTTGATTCAGAGATCTGAAGCTGAGCTTGTGGCCTGCGACTCTGGCCTGGATAAGGCTGAGTCTGAGGCCTTATTGGGGCTGACGCCCGAACCTGAGGCTGAGTGTGATACCGAGTCTAAGACTTGAGGCTGAGGCCTGAGTGTGAGACTTGAGGCTAATGCCTGGGGGTGTTTGATTCAGAGATCTGAAGCTGAGCTTGTGGACTGCGACTCTGGCCTGGATAAGGCTGAGTCTGAGGCCTTATAAAGGCTGAGGCCCGAGCCTGAGGCTGAGTGTGATACCGAGTCTAAGGCTTGAGGCTGAGGCCTGAGTGTGAGGCTTAGTGTGATACTGAGTCTGAGACTTGAGGCTAATGCCTGGGGCTGTTTGATACAGAGATCTGAAGCTGAGCTGAGTCTCAGGCTGAGGCCAGAGTCTGAGACTGAGTGTAATACGGAGGCTAAGGCTTGAGGCTGACGCCTGAGTCAGAGGCTTTGTGTGATACTGAGTCTGAGACTTGAGGCTAATTCCTGGGGGTGTTTGATTCAGAGATCTGAAGCTGAGCTTGTGGCCTGCGACTCTGGCCTTTATAAGGCTGAGTCTGAGGCCTTATAAAGGCTGAGGCCCGAGCCTGAGGCTGAGTGTGATACCGAGTCTAAGGCTTGAGGCTGAGGCCTGAGTGCGAGGCTTAATGTGATACTGAGTCTGGGACTTGAGGGTAATGCTTGGGGGTGTTTGATTCAGAGATCTGAAGCTGACCTGGTGACCTGAGGCTCTGGCCTGGATAAGGCTGAGTCTGAGGCCTTATAGAGGCTGAGGCCCGAGTCTGAGGCTGAGTGTGATACCGAGTCTGAGGCTTGAGACTAAGGCCTGAGCCGGAGGCTTTGTGTGATACTGAGTCTGGGGGTGTTTGATGCAGAGATCTGAAGCTGAGCTTATGGACCGAGGCTCTGGGCTGGATAGGGCTGAGTCTGAGGCCTTATAAAGGCTGAGGCCTGAGTCTGAGGCTTAATGTAATACCAGAGTCTGAGGCTTGAGGCTAATGCCTGGGGGTGTTTGATGCAGAGATCTGAAGCTGAGCTTGTGGCCTGCGACTCTGGCCTAGATAAGGCTGAGTCTGAGACCTTATAGAGGCTGGGGCCTGAGTCTGAGACTGAGTGTGATACTGAGTCTGAGACTTGAGGCTAATGCCTAAGGGTGTTTGAGACAAATGTCTGGAGCTGAGCTTGTGGCCTGAGGTTCTGGCCTGGATAAGGCTGAGTCTGAGGGCTTAAAAAGGCTGGGGCCTGAGTCCGACCCTGAGTGTGATACCGAGTCTAAGGCTTAAGACTAAGGCCTGAGCCAGAGGCTTTGTGTGATACTGAGTCTGGGGGTGTTTGATGCAGAGATCTGAAGCTGAGCTTATGGACCGCGGCTCTGGGCTGGATAAGGCTGAGTCTGAGGCCTTATAAAGGCTGAGGCCTGAGTCTGAGGCTTAATGTGATACCAGAGTCTGAGGCTTGAGGCTAATGCCTGGGGGTGTTTGATGCAGAGATCTGAAGCTGAGCTTGTGGCCTGCGACTCTGGCCTAGATAAGGCTGAGTCTGAGACCTTATAGAGGCTGGGGCCTGAGTCTGAGACTGAGTGTGATACTGAGTCTGATACTTGAGGCTAATGCCTAGGGGTGTTTGATACAGAGATCTGAAGCTGAGCTTGTGGCCTGGGGTTCTGGCCTGAATAAGGCTTAGTCTGAGGCCTTATAGACGCTGAGGCACGAGTCTGAGGCTGAATGTGATACTGAGTCTGAGGTCAGAGGCTTAGTGTGATACCAGAACAAACACAATTGTTGGAAGAGATGCAGAGTTTCTAGTTTCCTGTAGTTTTGCATGAATATATATATTATTTTAATTAAGTTAAATAACTGAAACCTGAAGCTGAGCTTGTGTTGTGGCCTGAGGTTCTGGCCTGGATAAGGCTGAGTCTGAGGGCTTAAAAAGGCTGGGGCCTGAGTCCGACCCTGAGTGTGATACCGAGTCTAAGGCTTAAGACTAAGGCCTGAGCCAGAGGCTTTGTGTGATACTGAGTCTGGGGGTGTTTGATGCAGAGATCTGAAGCTGAGCTTATGGACCTGCGGCTCTGGGCTGGATAAGGCTGAGTCTGAGGCCTTATAGAGGCTGAGGCCCGAGTCTGAGGCTTAGTGTGATACTGACTCTGCGACTTGGGGCTAATGCCTGGGGGTGTTTGAGACAAAGTTCTGAAGCTGAGATTGTTGCCTGAGGCTCTGGCGTGGTTAAGGCTGAGTCTGAGGCCTTATAGAGGCTGACGACCGAGCCTGAGGCTGAGTGTGACACCGAGTCTGAGGCTTAAGGCTGAGGCCTTAGTCCGAGGTTAGGTGTGATACTGGGTGTGAGGCTTGAAGCTAAAGCCTGGGGGTGTAGCTCGAACCATGAGGCTCGGGCCTGGATAAGGCTGAGTCTGAGGCTTAAAGATTCTGTTTTAATAAACGAGTCGAGAGGGAGTCTGCAGTAATTACAATTCCCTTACTTCTGGCTGGAAAGGACATCAAAAATATATAATTCTTAAAAATTGTATGATGGAAAGTGTGTTAGTCGTAATTTTGTATTTCAGCCCTTTAAATTTTAGAAGGCTTTAGAATACAATTTTTTCCGATTTGCCATGCCTTCTCTTGGCGTAGATATATCAACTTTTAATATTTGTTTTTTGACTACCTAATATACGCGGTTATTTATTAAAAATTTAATTTATTCAGCTTTAATAAAGGCAGTATTAAGTTCTAGAGGACAGACGGATAGCCACACATGAAAAAGCCCATCGCACACAACTTTCACTACTTGAATGAGTATAAACATGACAAGCTCAATTTAGAATTCCCCTCTACTTTTATATGCTAAGTCAAAAACAAAAGCTTTATGAGTTTCCTCTGCACTTCACCAAAGTATCCATAGCAACCTTGTCTCGATATGACGCGATTTAGCTGGTGAGTGAAATCCAAAGGAATCCGAGAAGAATGAGGCCAACAAAGCATTCGTTAATCAAGCTCGACCACTCACAGGGCGCACAATTCAACGAACTGATAGCGTTGGTGCATTGGACATCTACTAGATATACTATTTAATAAAGGATGAAAATACTTACATGATGAGTGTAGAAAAAATATGTGAGAGAAAATGCAAAGGAAATTCAAGAAGGACTCGTCCAACAAAGCATTCAAAGCCGCCCACTGAGGGCACAAGTCAACAACAATTTATCTTTTAGCGAGCATCCACTAGATATACTATGCATTAAAGGATAAAAATACTTGAAAAATTATATTATGCTTCTGGCTTAACAAGTTCCCAAAATATTAGCTGTCTGGACTAACCTGTGCCAAATTTACATAGCAAATGAAATATATTTGCCACAAACACATTTCAAAGCAAAAAACTAAAAGAAATCATTGGCATGCGAGCAGAGTATTGAAAATGTTGTTTTTCTAGCGTCTTACCAGCTTTTCGGTTGTTGGCCTTGGCTGACTTGTCGGCTTCACTGGAGCGGGGTCACTGAACTGTTCGTTCACGGTATTGTAGATGTCATTCAAAGTGTTTCGCGTGTCTGTGTATTGCTGTCAGTTAATAAATGGATATGTGAATAGTTAAATTAATTTAATTACAATTCAGCTTGGCTCACATACATCGACAATCAGATTTTTGGTAATGACCATTTTCTGAAAAAAGTCCCAGAAGATGCCTCGCTTGCTGCGAATGTGCGGCTCATCACTGACAGTCAGTTGTGGTCGCTCCTGCTGACCAGTCGCTGTAGCCAAGCCTAGCAGCAGCAGCCAACTGCCTAGAAAAAGCAGTGTTAACAGTCGATCGGATCTTATGTGATTCATTCCAAAATCTAAAATTAAAAGGAAACAATTGTGATTCTGACATGATTGGCAAATATTTCCAGCGAGAGTGCATTACGATCATCCCAAGCATACGTAACGATCGCGTTGGGATATAAGAGAGAAACACTTGGAGCTCAAATGGGATATTTCTTTGTAAGAACAATACTCCAAATACAAAAAAATATCAATAATTTCAAACATTAAGAAAAATATAAGCTTCATATATTTTGTTCTGATCCAAACAACATTCAAAGCATGCATCAGTACATGGAGTAGAATCATTCTAATATATTCCTTTGATGTAGGACATATGATATAATATCCAGAATATAGCATATCAGATATGCAAAATTATTTAAGATATCTTCATTGATATCCAAGAGTAGTCAGAACATCCGATCAGAGGTCAGTTATCCAAGAATATTCAGTATATTTAATCCGATATACCAGAATATCCAGAGTAGCCAATCAACTATCCTGAATTTTTTTAATTATCCGAAAATATCCAGCACTGCCAAACAGATAATTCCCAAAATACCCAGAGTAACCAATCTAAAAAATAAATTCAAGCATTTCCAGAGTATTCAATCAAATATCCTAAAATATTTAAATTATCCGAAAATATACTTTTGCTTAATAAAACTATCCAGAATTGCCAAACAGATAAATTCCCAAAATATCAAAAATAACTAGACACGGAATTAAAGAATTTTCAGAGTATTCAATCAAATATCCTGAAATATTTAAATTATCCGAAAAATTTCCGAAAATATCCAGAATTGCCAAACAGAAAAAAATCGAAGAAAAATGAAATGAATAAAAATGAAATGAAATGAATATTCCCAAAAAATTGGTCTATGTAATATCTATTTACATATTCGATTTGCGTACCTTAAATCTCTTTAGCTATCTCAAACAAATATATTATTATTCTATAACGAACTATAACTAATCAAGCCAACTAGTATACTCGACTCTCTATTTAACTTGACACTCAATTGTTCTGCTAGAGTTTTCCTTCTCAACTCAGTTGAGTTCCCACATCAACTACTGCTGACTTACTTATAGAGCCGAGCTGTTTTATTGGCCTTAAAGTGAGGCAATATTAACCTTTTATTGCCAGCGCCAACATGATGAAGGGCCAGCAATAACAAATTTACCTAAAACGATTGGCAAATAAGTGCACAACAACAGATTTCAGATTTCAGCTGCCGCCACGATGCTCTGACAGTTGCCATTTGCCAAATTGACAAATTGCGCATACGCGACGTGAACGTGAACACCAAATAAGACTCGCATTGTTGTTAGAGGCAGATTAATAACCTAAACATACGGAAAGGCATCAAATAAATTGTATCACATTTATGGGGAAGCTCAGCCAACATCGACCAATGATTCATATCTATCAAATGTGGGCCATGCATAACTCTTTACCCGTAAATATTTGCGCTCGATTAATATTTGAGAAAGGTTTCTCTTGTGTGTGTGTGTGTGTGTTTATTTGACTAAGTATTGCACGCACAATGCACAATTTCAATTAAAATCACGCCAATTACTTAAGAAGTCAACAGGAGCTGGAGACGCTTAGAGATCTGCATTGAAGGTAATAAACATGCATATGCAATTATTGCAATGCTCACACATACACACACGTCAACAAATATGGCCAAAAAAAAAATTAAAAAAAAAAAAAAAAAAGAAATCATCATCGAGAATGTTGAATATTGTTGCTGTTGCTGTTCCCAGTTGGCCGTGGCCGTAACTGGCAATCCTTTGGACCATCGTGATTGCTTTAATGCTACTTAAGTGCTTAACTGTTTGCCAGACGGGCGCTGCATCAGACCCTACAACAACAGCAAGAAGCAGAGCGAGGCATCGAAAGTAATACACATAAAACCAGAAAACAAACAAGCCAAAGGAAAAAACTACTTCAAGTGCAAACTTTTCCTTTTGGGCTGAGCAAAAACGAAACCAAACCAAACGAAACCAAACGAAACGAAACGAAATGAAATGAAATGAACAGAGAAGCAAGAAGAGAGAAGCCCTCGGCAGGCAGCATAAAGCATTCAAATGCATATATGTATGTAGGTATGTAGGCTAGCTCTCTACATCTATATATATATATGTATATATATATATATGTATATACATATCTATATCGATTGCTAACTGCAGCATAAGGCAATCAGTAGAAAAACATTTCACTCTGCAATTGACTTTCATCACAAAACTTGCCAGCTCAATCGAGATATGTAAATATGCTGCTGCTCGCATATGATATCTCTGCATATAGTATCTTAAGTTTGTCATCTTGTAGTGCCCTCAGAGACATAGAGAGAAGGAGAGGAAGAGGGAGAGAGAGGGAAGCTGGCTGGGCCAGGTGTTGCTGCTCTCATGACCAAATCACGATTGTTGACAACCGCAAGCCTTAAGCCAAGCTACTAGCCACGCCCCGTTTCGCCACCTCCTTCTCGGCATCCCCATCCCTCCATCGCTGCCTCAAAGTTTGCATTGGCAACTTTGTTGCTTTTGTCGCTGTCTGTTCTCATTGTCAGCGTCTTCGTCATTTGGGCAGCAGGCTGCAGCAGCAACAACACACAGCAGCCGCTGTGCAACTGGAGTATTTTAATTATACCCTAATGGCGCATAACAGCCACCTCTGCTGTATCTGTCTCCAGCTTCCAAGAACAGAACTCAGTCCCTTCATATCCCCGCCCACTGCGAGCTGTGGAGCTGTGGAGCTGCTTGCTGCTTGCTGCTCATTACGCCCCAAAGAACTTCATTGGCATTGGAATCCCTCTGCCGCTGCCACTTTCCACAACTTTGGCTATTTTTCGAATAGCTATTTGCTGCCTGTCCTGTCCCGCCGTCCATTGCACTGTTTGCAGGTAAATTTGCGCTGGCCCGCAGTTAGGTGCAAATCTCTTCTCCCCCTCTCCCTATCTCTATCTCTATCTCTTATCCCTCTCTATCTATCTCTGCGAAAACTCTGCCTTTTCGACTTGCCAAGTGTAGGGTATAAGCCAAAGGGCTTATTGCTATAACCAAAGCTGAATCTATGTTATTTAGAAATTTCTCAGTTTATGATTATTGATAAGCTGGACTCTATTTAGCTATTGATAATATTTAATAAAAATTTTATTTAATTACAGAAATTTCCCTCCCATTGCAACTTAAATTTCTAAATGCTATATATAACTCTCTTTTTGCATTACCATTTCAATATAATTATAAAAATTATTATTATTTTCTCAAATTCGCTAAAGCTAAGCATTCGGGTTTATTGTTGTAGCCGAAGCAGCATCTATATTATTTATAGAATAGAATAAATAATTATTGACATTGAGGTTTTGAAGTTTTGAAATACTTAAAAGCTTAAAAACCCGTTATCTTTTCAACTATAATTCCGATTTCAATAAAATACATTTTGTTATTTAAGAAAATTAATCGCTAATAACAACGAAAATTGTTTAAGCTGTATAATTTTCATTTCATAAAATTTTTTTTATTATGTTTGTGCTTATATTGGAACACCATTTGACATTTGTTTGCCAATATGAAATCATATTATGCTTATGATATAAATTTACTTTAGACAGAGTTTAGCTATTGCTTTTCAGCAGAGCTTTAATTGTAGTTCAGGACTTTCTGGATTTTTTTCTGATTAGCTTATATGAATAGCTCATCACTAGCTCGAATAATGTCAGACCTATTCAGTTAAGCGCTGCTGTATAAAATATTTAAATACAATTATTATTCGTACTTTATCACTCTCGTTCAAATTGCAATTTAAATTTACTAAATTATTATTCCAATTTGATCTACATTCTGTATATATATGCATATATAATGTGTATATATGTACATATCTTCCCTTTTATTTCTTCTCATTTTCATATAATAATATTTTCTCAAATTTGCTAGAGCAAGGCATTCGGACTGCGCTCACTGCTTGGAAGAGCTTTTCCTGATTTTCCTGTTGCCGCCTTTCGCTTACTTTTGTTACCAGTTTTTCGGCAATTCTCGTTGCACTTTTGTGCACGCTTTGATTATTTTATTGCCACCCAACCACGCCCCTCGCCTCTCGCTCGCCCTCGGCCACCATCGGCCAACATTGGCCACGCCTGAGCTGAGCATTGAAACAAACTTCATTTTGAAATTAAAACTTTTTGGCCAAACGGCAAACGGAAAAGCGACCAAGGCAATCGCATTCTTGATTTTGTTTTCCAACTGGCTCATCAACTGGCCAACAAAACTTTGTAATTATATCAATGAATAGCTGCTGCTGGTCAGACAAGCAGCGTCCGTAAACGGAGAGAAAAAAGTGGGCTGCATCTAAATGTGTGTGTGTGTGTGTGTGTGTGTGTGTGTGTGTGTGTGTGTGTGTGTGTGTGTGATAAATTTATTCCATCTGGCCTGAGCTCGAGCATTGCAATAGTCAAAAATCAATCAATTTTCTTATGCTGGTGCGAAATTTTTGCATTGCATTTCAATTAAATTAAATTTAATTTGATTGTGGCCAGGACATGAAGGAGCACCAACAACCCGTCGAAAGGACATTCAAATTCAAATTCACATTCAAATTCACGTTCAACGACAACTGTCCACATGGCTTTCTCTATAGTTGCAACAATAGCTCTGAATTGCTTCGTCCATTCATGCAACTTATAATTTTAATGCTCACACACACAGTGGCAGAGTCGTCGTCTCCTTGGAGAGGGAGATGGCGCACGTCAGGACATCTTTGCTTGGATTCTCGCTTCATTTTGCATTTGCATGTTAAGTACCAATTAAATAGGACTTAAGACTGAGTTAAATGTTGACGATATGTTGCTACGCCACCAGCGACAGCAGCAGTAGCTTCTTCTCTCTCTCTCTCTCTCTCTCTCTCTCTCTCTCTCTCTCTATCTCTCTCTCTCTCTATCTCTCTCAGCAAGAGCACATCCAAGCACATCCATGTTTGCTTGTGTTTATTTAAAGCCATTCCACCCTACCCACATTCGCATATCTCTCCCTCGGTCTTATGCTGCATTGGCACAACTGCCGAAAGTAATGTCAATTCAAAAACAGATCTCATAACTAGCTCTAATATGAACAAATTCATAATCTCTGCAGTTTACATCGTCATGTTGGGTATATTGACTATTTGTACTAATGCATGGCACACATATAGGGTCATCTGTAAACGAGTCAGATTTGCTGTCGGGCTTGTTTAACAACATCGAAAATTGTTTACATATCAGCAATAAGAATATATTGCTTCCCATAATAAGTTTATAAGCCCAAGTAACTAGGAATTATTTAATACTCAGCAGCTGTATGATATGCTGCAAAATAAATAAGAACGTTGCAATCGGGCATTACCGGCTGCACAATACTTATTCAGGGCGCAAACGCTGACATATTCAAAATATTATGTTATTATGAATCCACCATATCTTACTAATTTTATGCACTTAAAAGGCTCAAAATACTGAGAAATTTGTGGAAAATCCATGTTATTGTTATTATTATTATATTGTCTTAATTAACGTAAAACATGGAAATTAAAGGGTATTTTTAAGTCTGCTACGACCTCAAAGAGGCGTCAAAAGTATTTTACGGTCATCGTTAGATGAGGTGATCATAAATAACTCAACCATAAAATTTTTCATTTATTTCTAGTTCTAATACTTTAGGAGATATATTCTATTGCGGTGTGCCACGCCTCCTCCCGTGGGAATAGATATACCATATCCATATCTTTTTTTTTTATCTTGGGTTAAGTCCCAAGTATACTGTTAAGGTTTCCAGTAACTAGCATCAACAGTTCGAAAATTTATAAAGATTTTTATAAGTCACTATATAGGCAGAGTACTTACTGCGTGTTGACATATAATTTCATCGTTCTAGTATCAAAGCTCTATAGTGTTGGCAAAAATGCGCTCTGCTGGCACTGATGTGTCTATTAGTAATCTGTATCTACACTAATTTATGTGAAGTTTTGGGTACAGTACAGTGCATCTCCTTCTAGAGAACGTTGCGTCTGAGATCTAATACTGTAGCAATAAAATAATAAATAATAACAATTTTTTTTTTTTACTAAATCAATGATTAAACTGCTCTAAGTTTATTACCTTCAAAATTGCATTATTTAAAATATTTATAAATTTATAAATATTATTTATTTATAAACTTCACTTTCTGTTTTTGCCATGATTAAAAAGTTTGTGGTGCTTTTCCGCGAAAATACTCTAGGAAACGCCTTGATTATTTACTTTGGAATAATCGATTATGATTTCAATTAATCGCAACCCATTTAACGATACAATTAAATCGTGAATGGTAGCAAAATAATCGATTAATGTGTCAAATGATTAATTGTGCCATTCCATCACTAAAACTGTAGCACTCTAACTACTATGTTGACATTCTCTCACTCTCCATTTCTCTTTCTGTATCTCTCTTCCACTTTCTTACTCACTCTTTCTCTGCCCTATTCTAGCATACTACTATGTTTAAATTTATCCTTTAGTCTCTTTCATTGATACTTTAGACATTTTGATTCGAATATATTGAATACCCAATGTGTTAGGGTATATCATGTGTTTTCCTATCCAGATTTGATTATTCTCAATTCAAATTTGTGAAGAGATTGCCTGATTCTGATTTACTCCCACTTACATTCACATTGTTGACATCTGGTATTCCATTAAATTAACCAGATTGCTGGCTCATTATCTTCAAGAGCCATATAGAATGTTGTGGCCGAACAAAATATTTATTAATAAAGATCTCTATATACAATATTCTAAATTTCGCAAACTATAGATATTGTATTATTAGATTAATTCGATTTGGTATATAAAAGCAGACTTGACTCTCGGTAAGCTGCACAAGTCATAACTCGAATCGAAGGAGGAGTATACATGATTGAGTATTCATAGTATATATTTTCGTAGATAGAATTCTCCAGCAACTCTATGGAGATTATATATATATAATATACTATTATTATTTATAATATATACATATATATATATATATATATATATATATATATATCCTATCCTATATATCCTATATATATATATATATATATCCTATATATATATATAATTTAAACATATCTGAAAAGTTAAAAAACATTTTCATAAAAAATAAGTTGCATATTTACTTGATTAAAATATGAACTGAAAATTCTGAAAGAAAAAAAAGGGAGGACATATAAATTGATGAATATAATATATTTATGGACAAGCTAAGCTTGTATCTTCCGGTGAATAGGTTTAAATATTTTCATTCAATTGACTAAAAGAAGTTAGAATATTATAGTCGAATATCTCCCATAGAGATGGGCAAGGGCTCAGTTTTTGTCGGGTATCCGTGGGTATGTGCTGGAAAATAGATTTTCGAGTTGGGTGCGGGGGAGTGCGGGTTACGCCGCTCAACCCGCTTCTTCGAAACAATTTAGAATATTGTGAAATATTTAAATATTTTCAATTTAAATTGATAATATTTTCTTTTCTTAACTTCGTGAACACTATCGATTACATCTGTTATCGATTATCTCAATTACAATTATCATCACCATCTATTACAATGATTACTAAAAAAAGAAAGCTCGGAGGAAAAAAAAAGAACAAACTAATTTTTCGGGCGGGCGGGTTGGTTTCGGGTTGCAAAATTTTTGTAGCTTTCGGGTGCGAGTAAAATTTTGCTCTTAGGCCCATGGGCTGGGTCGGGTTGGGAGCAAAATTTTGGCCCATGCCCACCTCTAATCTTTCACTACAAAATACTTGAATTGATATCTCTGAAGGAATTATGCTGTAGCTTCCAGAAAACTGTCCAATTTTGAAACTCTAGCTCTCCGCTTAATGGACGAATGACTGAAGTGATGGATCGACGGACGGCCAGACACACGAAGGTACGGCTAAATGTATGAACTCTTTCCACTTTATGCCAGGCAATGCCTGTTAGGTTTGCTTCTTAAATGATTCAAATCTAAATGTGTATATATAATTTATGTATATATATGAATGCATACATGTTTCTTTTACATATGAACATATGTTTCTCCATCAAACTGTGCGAATGAATATTGATTTTCATTGGAGTTCGTGTGAAAAACAATGAAATTGGAAATAAATGCAACATTTTGGTTGCTTTTCCAGCTAGCATTGGCTGGCATTGGCTAAGCTGGGGCCAATTAATTTCGTTACAGCCATATGTGGTTTTATTGGCGCACAAATGACGCTCCCAAGTTTCGAGCTTAGCGTGCGAGAGACGAGTTGGTCTTTAATTACGACCTGGCGCTCAAAATACTTGCTATAATTAAATTGGAAAGAAATAAATTCAAATGCTCGGGGCGACAGCAGCAGCAGCAGCATATGGCCTGGCAATGCTTGTGCCCATCAAACTGGCAATAAAACGTATTTTTATTTAAATTAAAAGATGAAGGTCGAGGCCGGCAGCCAGAGGCGATCATAAAACACAACTACTACAAGCCAAAACCGACACCGAGACCGAAACCGAAACCGAAGCCCAGCTGCCACATATAGAACGGGTTGCATAATAAATGCAAATAATGCTTTACGACGATGGCCCCAAAAAAAAAAAAAACATAGTTTCTGCAGCACCACGAGGACCTGCCACAATTGACCGAGTGCGTGTCACGTTTTATATAAATATATATCTATATATATATATATATATGTATATATAGATACATATGTATATCCATGTGTGTGGCACGTGTTTTTCGAGTGGCACCTGCCTGTTGGCCCAGCGCAAATAAAAACAACGTGAAATTTCATTTAGCGAATGGATAGCGATTCATAACTGTCGTATATTAACAGCAACTAATGTGCGGCTCGATTGAACGAAGGGATTTGCTGTACTCGCTCTATGTAGTAGTACTATGCAGAGTGCATTATAGGGCTCTCAGCCGTAGCCACACCTCAAAGACCGAGCAGTTCCATCAGCAAGAACGACGGCGGCGACAATCCTATCGCAAACATCAACAATATATATGTATGTATATACCCTGGAAGAGACATGCATGCGACGGCGTGTTTGCTTCACGCAACTCATAAAGGTGACCAGTTCAACAGAGTCTCTCTCTCTCACTCACACCCACCCACTGACTTCTCTCCCCCTCTCATTCTCCGTGTGATACGTTATTTATTTTCTGGGCACGGCAGGGCAGGGCATGTCCTGGACAGGCGTTTGTTCGTTCGTTCGTTCGTTTGTTCGGTTTCTGTAAGCTCAACCGGAAAATTGCTTTTCTCGCTGAGTAGTCGCTGGCCACAGCCTTCGCCTTTGCCTTCGCCTTCGCCTTCGCCTTCGCCTTCGCCTTTGTGTTTGACTTATGTTTGTGACTCTAATGGCCGCCAGACAGCAACATCAAACAGTCAACAGTAGCGAAGACAACAGCATAGAATAATCAGCTGGCCGCATCTAATATACACTGCCTGCCAAAAGGGCGCTGACGGCTTGATAAGAGCCTCAGCAAACTTAGTTCACTTGGCGAAAAAAAGTTCGATGAAATTGTTATCAGATTTGAACTAATGCCAACATATGTAAACATTTCATAACTATATATATATATCTCATATAGCTAAAGAAATTACAGCGAGACATGGAATAGCATATCATATCACGCAGTTGTATCTGTTGGAAATTGTGGTAATCCTCTAGTCGGCAGAACTACCTAAAGACGGGGCTAAGGTATGTAAATCATTCTTATCAAATAACGTTGAAATTGCTTATACATATACATATATTGCAACATTCTGAAATCGAAGACATTCCTGATTCCTTAAGATCCAACGATCGTAGTCAACTGCTTGTCCATGTTTGAGTATTCATCGATCAACAATGAATTCCTTTAGCATGGCTATATATAGATATATTTCAAATATGACCAAGCAGTTGGCATCGATTTTCATATATATTATTTATATTATTTAACAAATACATGAATATCTATGTATAGAATTTCAATTGATTAAATGCATATTTTCCAGTTCCAAATTTATTAGATAATATAGTTTCCAGTTCATTCCATATATATCAGATCATTCTATCTACCTTTATCGCATTGTCTAATGTCAAATTTTATTATTGTATATTTTCAATTTGAATTTTAATGAAAATTTAAGTCCATCGATTTAGTCATCGTTGGGAGACACTATAAATGAATTTCCAGATCTATTTAATATCCTGACTTTTTGTCAGATAAATACTGTAAAATTAAGCATTGCATTCATGATATAAATTTTAATAGTTTTTTTTAAGAATGTAGCACAATTTTTTATTTATTTAAATGTCCATTTCATATACACATCTATATATGTGTATTTATAGTAGTATGAGTGTAATTGACTCTCTGAATCTACTTCATAGTCGATGTCTGCTTTAGTTTATCTCCATCCGAGTCGAAAGAGAAAAAAGACTTCAATCATTCTCAAAGTCTACTCTGCCCCGATTATAAACTGAAAATTCAAAACACTTAATTTAATTATTTTAACAAATTTAGCAAAATTACTATAAATGATTAATAAATGGAAAAACTCATTAAGTCTCGAACAGCAAATAGTTATCCATGCCACAAAAAACTGTTGAAATATAATTTTCGTAAATAGTATCACGCTTGCTTGGTCACTGTCTATTATTATTTCCCTTATAAAATATATTCGACCTACTGCCCCGACGACCTTCAGGCTCAGCCCTCACAATCTCATTGCAATGCTCTGTTGCTCCATTAGGGTATACAATGAGTAAACAAATGCAAAAACAACTAGCTGGGATTGGTTGTTTGAACCCGATTATCTTTTACTTTAGCTTTATTATTTTCTTTCCGTTATTTACATTTTTTTCTGCTGCTGCTGCGCTGCAATTCGCAAATTGTTTGCGCCGCTGTAATTAAATTTGCGCCCGCAATGCAATCGGCGGCTGCAGCCTTCGACGGCAGCTGGCAGCGCGCATCGAGTCAAATTTAATTGTTATATTAACCTTATTGCATGATACCGCTAGACAGGCAGCGAGCGGCGCTACCAAAACGGCAAACGGGTCGGCTACGTGATCGCCGTGGTGCGCTTATAAATCACACATTTCGTATACGCAGCGTGGCACTGGCTCGAAATGGAGCAGCGTTTTGAGCAGCCATGTCCGGCACGTCATTTTGGCCCGGCTCTGTACGTGCCAACTGTCAGAGTAGAGCAACGTCAAGAGCAGAGTTAGGAGCTGAAACTGAAACAGAAGCAGAAGCAGAAGCACCCGGAATGGCTCAAGAGGAACTTTCAGAGCTGGCGTCGAGCAAAAGCAACTCAATAAATAATACATACACAAACGTGTCTATCGACCAGCGTGTATGTATGTGTGTGTGTATGATAAGTAGGAATATGCTTGAATTTTAAGTAATGCCAACATCCAACATTCATATATCTGATAGAATTTGTTCCGGCTGACGAATTGGTCAATGGCGACCAAAGGTGAAAGGCCAAAGTTCAAATTGTGCTGAAACTTTAAGAGTTGCGAGCTGATTACTTAGGCAGGTGAAAAGTGAAGAGTTTCAAGGTGTAGTATAGTAGATGTGTAGAGAGACCCCCACCCCAGCCCCACAAACATTCCCCTACATCGAAATTTAATGCGGGCCGGGAGCCACCTGCTGCTAGACGATCTACGAAACAAAGCGAATATGACAAAAAATGGCAACAAAAACAATTTGAGTCGAGTCGCAACGACTACGTCATGCGCGCTTACAACTCACGCATACCAAAATTTAAATAATTTCCTTCATGGCTTTGGCCATTTCATAACACAGCAAAATATTTGCACATTTGCTGTTAATCAATTAAGCCAGCCAATATACCCGTCACAGCCGGCTGAACGTGTATTTAAACAACACAAATTTAACCTTGATTTTTATGGTATTCGAGTCGACTTGGTGACTCAATAGACATTGACTTAAGCAGCGTTAAATATGCCGAGGTCAGTAGGTTTTTTATGAGTTCGCTTTATTTATTTTATTTTTTTTTTCTCAATTTATTTTTGACTTTTTGGATTTTTGTATGCTTAGCCAATAATAATAACAAGTTGGGCTAATCGTAGCGACAACTATTACTAAATTGAGCAAACTAAAACCAAATTTTAGAGGAATTTGCAGTTTTGTTTGATTTTCTCTTTAGGAGTTTCGCAATTGCAATTGTTCGATTCGCTTCGCAACTTGTTGCTTATTTGGTCCATTACCAAAGAGAGTCAATAAATAGTATATATTATATATATATATTATCGATCAACTGAGATCGGAATTTCCCAAGTGCCAATTGCGCATGATTTTATAGTTATTTAACTTTAATTTCTGAGTGCAATATACACATATTGCTGATAAACTTTAATTATCGATTTTTATCGATATTCATTCCACTTTTCTTTATACACATTCACATATTCATCTCTGAAATATATAGGATTATATATATTTTAAATTCTAGTGGGCACAAAATCAATTCAAATTGATCGAAAATCGATTATACATATTGGTTCGATTACCAACATATTGTTTAGTGCGCCCATTCTGAAAATTAGTCAAATATATCGTTAAATTTAATAGTGCATAAGTTGATCATTATTTAATATCGATTGTCGAATGAATTTTTTTACTCAAATTAATCGTATTTCTGCTAGGAATAAATTAGATCAAATACGATTTCCGATAGTTTGATTATAGATTTTTCACTTCACTTGACGCACGCTGGCTGATATTTCTTGATATATTGAAAACTTATCGGAGTACAAAGTACATTAATATTTTCTTAGGATTTAATTGTTCTATCCTTGCATAAGATTTCTCAACTCACTGCAGGAATACCCTGCACCTAAACCCAAGCGTCTATTCATGTATATATAGACTCACACTCACACACGGCTTAACTAAGTGTAATTAAATTTCTGAATGAATGCAACCTAATGCATCGAGAAGTTGCATTATTTTAATACATTGTGATATGATCACAATTTGTAGAACAAAAGCCAAACTCCATGTCTAATCGATTAATATCGCAACGTCAGCTGGATAGTACATCAAAACGAACAACAATAATTAAAGTATAAATAATTTTTATCACATTGTTGCAACAGAAAATAAACTCACTCGCTTTCACTTGGCGCACACACAGAAAAAAAATGAAACAAATTTATTTACAAAACTTAACAAACACAAAAAAAAAAGAAGAAGAAGAAAAATATTGCAGTGTAACCGAAAACGAATTGAATTTCTTGGCGAGCACCGAGCATAAAAACGTTTTGGGATTACTTGATTTAAACGCACGCGAAAGAGAACTAAACGCAACGACAACCAAATTGTTTAAGCTCTATGCAGCCAAAACTAAAAAAAATTAAATAAATAACAGAAAAACAGAAAAAAAAAAACAAAAATAAATAAATTATCCACAGCCGAGCTGACAACGACGCGTCGCCCGAACCGGACTGCGCACAGTGGAATCACACAAATTGCAATAGGCAAAAATATAGAAAATTTTGAGAGCACAAAAACCTATTTTCAAATATATTTTTCATACACTGAAGAGTGATTAGATAACATCACATTCTAAGCAATATGTTTAATTTTTACATTAAATATGAAATAAACTGAAATTCAAATGTCATTTGATTTAAATTAAATGGCGCTTACCAAAATAAATCATAATTCATTCATGCTAACGTCAAACCACTGTGCGCTGCCAAAGGCAGCAGAGCGACGAAGACCATGCACGATATCGTCTCCGGACTATTCAAAGTGCAGCATAGCGCCAACAGCGGCTGACCAAGCAACGGCATCTACGACGACTGCGCAGCTGACCGAGCAACAGCAACAGCGACGACTGCGCAGCCGTGCCGCTGCACCGCATCGAGCAGCGTCACCCGAACGCCCCCCCATCTCACTCCACCGCTTATTCAATCTTTGTAAAGTAGTTAACGGTGTAAGAGGCACCAGCTACAAATACAGCGGCTATGTAAACGTCAGAGCAGGTTTCGCTTTTATTTCGTTTTATTATTTCTCATTTTTCTGCTCTTGCATAAGAAGCAGCCGGCGAGCAATAACGAGAGTACATGCATACGTACATATGTGTGTGTGTATGTTGTGCTTGCATGTGCATGATGTAACAGTACATGTATGTACATGCATACATACAATACATACTGTTCAAGCATAAGCAAATGAATTTCAAGCGCGCAAAGAACAATGGGGGGCTTAAACTTCGACTATGGAGAGTTTGACTATTATTGCAGTGAGAGACAAACAACTGAACATACATACTTACATACAGACATGTATGTACATATGTTAATATGTATGTGTGAGAGGCTGGTGTATGGAGTAAAGCTCACAAATGTCATTTGAGATCATGTTTTAATAACTAAATACAATTTACTACTACATACATTGTATGTACATAAAAGATTAAGTCAACTATTCTGAGAATGAGTTACAAAAAGTTGCCTATAAAATCCAATTAACGTATGAATGAAGTTGTGCACGCGTACATACCTCTTAAATGCTAAAGAGAGGGTATATTGGTTTTGAAGATATTTAGACTTTTATAAATTAGACAAATCTTCGTCGTCACTAAATAGGAATAGTTTTATCCAGCTTTTTTGTAAAACTTAAGAAATATTTCTAAAATAAATCTTATGAAATATTATATGTATGTTAATATCTATGATCTCGCAGATAAATATATCATTGAGTTTCGTTATGGATAATCTTACAATTTGAGGATATTTCAATTCATTTCAAGATTTGACCATTATATATTAAGCAAAATATGTGCAGGGTTGATATCTCTCAAATAGTTTTGGCTAACATTTCGGCTGGAATATCGGCTATTTCGTCACGGATGTTGCTCTTGAGCTCTTCTGTGGTCGTTGGCTTATTAAGATTTTAAATATCTCCAGAGGAAGAAGAAGGCATATCATATATTGTATATTATATCATATGCGAATTATATGCATACATATGTATATGTGTATAAATATATTAAATAGATAGCTTTTTAAAAAGAATATATATACATAGATAATTCAATCTATTAAATCTTTATAAAAATAGCTTTCTTTTCCGATACCATTTTCTATATTTGACTTAAGTTTAAATTCAAATAAAGTTATTCAGGGATGACTTTCATTGAAATATTAATGTTTTACTCAGTTTAAAATGATGTAGGTTTTCGACAAGAGAAGCTGTCTGCTTTGTCGTTATTTGACTGTAAGATACCCTGTATTAAACATTGGGTATATGTTGAACTTCATTTGGGAGCTTTTTAGCGCTCTCTTGCCTCGCATTTTTAATGCTTTGAGATAATATTTTCAAAGAAGTTGCCTGAATGTTAATGTTATTTCATAGTATAATGATTCTTAATGCACTTCATGTGAGGAGAGCAATTTAAAAATTGCACGAACTTTAATGATTTAATTAGAAACAAAATAATGATCAAATTATATGTAGTATATTCAGGCTAAATGGCAGAGACAATATAGAGACAATATAATTGTATCTGTCTGTCTGACTCGTACGTCGACTTGAAGGACTCGAAATCTGCAATTTTATAGATCCTATATCTCTACATCCATAACAAGTGTGTGATAGTATATCACATAATTTTCTTTGTCATGAAATGGCTTAAGATCTTAATTTCAATTCACTCAAATCAATCAATATATAACTAGGTTTATAAACCTCTTTTATATACATATATCTTTAGAGTGCATAGCAATAAATCCCATTAGCAGCGGCTCATAGGTTAGGGTATCCGCCAGTCGATCATTCTCGCCTGTAACAAATTTGGTTTTCAAATTATATTTTTTTCTTCCCCTCATTTTACCTTCACTACGTTTCGCCTCTGCTAGCCCAGGTGGCAGCCGCTGCTCCTGGCCATGGACAGCGACTGGCTAACCACATGGTTCCCCAATAATAGGCGAGAGAATTCCTGATCAATTTTTATGGCATTTGAATGGCCAAAATGCCAATGGACTTTGTTAGCCTGGTCTGCTAAAAGCGAATACATATTGAATAAAAAACTATACATTTTTATACATGTATGTAAATACAATATGTATTTAATATGTGTATAATACGTTTCAATGAAGCTTAAGTGATTTGTTCTTCGGTTAACTGGAACTCGCTGCGCAGCGCCATCTGTTGTTCGCTGCGCCTCAACTAAGCCGCGCAAAGCCGTTCCACTCCACTCCACTCCACTCCGCTCCGCTCCATTCCACGCCATTCCGTTCCGTTTCGTTTCGCTGTGCACTTTGTTTTTGGTGCACAAATGCAATATGCATAACGTAATATGCAGTTGGCAAAATGTCGGCTTTTGGTATTTGTAGAAATATTTTATCGGCTTCGTGTTTTTCAATACTTTGCGTATTAAAAATACATGTATATTCATTTGCGTACCACAAAACGCGACAAAACAAAATACAACAAAATTTCATCGAAAATAGCCCTGGCGAAGGGAGTGCATGACGTGCACATATCCTGTAGACAGCTGGCAACTAAAGCTAAAAGAAAAATCTTTAGATATTTCATAAATATCTTATGACAATCATAGAGTGGATTAGCTCCAATTGATCAACTACAACATACCCTATACATATGTTATTGTAGCTTCATTTATACAAATTCTACAATCATTATATAGCCTTTATATTACAGGGTATAAGTATTACAAATTTTTAGATAGATGAATAAGCATCCACTTGAGCTCTAGAATATTAATTTATTTTAGAGTAAGCTAAATATATTTTAAATAAAAATGTCATATATATTATCGGATCACGGAATCTGGCAGCATTATAATTCACATTTTTTTCCGAATTAATATAGTTGGCAAAACAAATTGTCAGCTATATATATATGGGCTCTCTTATCAAGGCCAACAAACAATTTGGTTTTTTTTATACTTTAATATCTTTTGGCCACTTGCAAAGAGATTATAGGCGGGCAACTGTCAACTGCTTGACAAGCTTAAGCCATCTGCCCATCAACTCATCAATTATTCCAACGCTTCCAACGACCAACTGTTGCTTTTGCCACTGCCATGTGCGCTCTCTCCTGTGCTCTGGCCGTGAAACTCACCACTCGGAGCGACTCGACGAATGCCAAAACTCAACACAAAGTTTCGGTTCGTGTGTTCAGTGCGCCGCAGCTGTTCGTGTGGGCAACATGGCCGGATGTGCTTCGTCCGTCGAGCTGTTTGGGGCGACTTTTTTTTTTTTTTACTCTATGAAGTTCTCCTTCTCGACGACTATGCTGGCTGCCTCTGCCGGCTCTATTTACATAGGCCACTTACTCACCCACACTCGCACACACGCGTGCATATAGATAACAATGAAAATATAATTTTAGTGCCTAGTAAAAATCCATAGTGGACATCACTTTTGTTACGCTTCGCTTTGCTTTGCGTGCAGCCAAATAAAAGATAATAGAATTGGCAGAAAAAAAAGTGAAAGAGAGAGAGAGGGAGAGAGAGAAACCAGAGAAGAAAAAAAAATGATAATAAATAGTGGGAAGAGCTAGGACTTTTGCTCTATTGTATGGCTAGCCCTTTTTTGTTTCATTTGCTTTTTTTATAAAAGCCGCCCAAAAAAAAAAAAAAAAAAAAAAACTATGAAAATGATATCGACGCGAACGCAAGTCAAATTTAATTTCACGCTTAGGAAATTTCTTCCGTTAGACCTCGTAAAAAATATATAAAATAAAAATGAATTTCTAATAAAAACAAAAAAAAAATTGAAAATGAAAAAGAAAGAGAAAGAGAAAGAGACACATTGACTTGAACCACTCGAATGTATTCAAAACTTTAGCCACTCGCATGAGACACACTATAAATGTATATATATACATATATAGATTTTCTATCAAAAAGATATATAGATATAGATATGTAGGTTGCTCGTGTCTATGCATACTTCAGCCAGAAATTAGAGCTTTACATTCATCTGCCCATTTGACTGCTCTAAGTGGTTCGGGCCATTGAATGAAGCCAGAGAGCAGATTCGCATCACACAGCCAAGTTTATTGTCTTGGCAGCTAGAGCTGTGCAGTTATAGTATTTTATGGGCTATAGATTACATTAGTTCAGTTTTTGATGCCCTGCTACTACACTGAGAGCTCTTGGTTAGCTCTTTGAGAGGAAACTGTAGAAGAAACTTTGGAAATAAAGCTAAACATATTGAAATCATTTAAAGAGTTTAAAAAGTAAGAGATGATAAATAGAGAGAGAGAGAGAGAGAGAGTGAGAGATGAAGAAAGAAAGAGAGAGAGAGAGAGAGAGAGATGGAGAAATATAGGGAGTGGGAAAGATGAAAAGCGCAGAGAGCGTGGAATAAACGAGATAGATGGAAAAAAGTAAAGAAGTAGATGAGGAGAAGGTTAGAAAAAGAGAAATAGAAAGAGAGCGAGAGTGAGCGAGATAGAGAGATAGATAGATGGAATGAAAGATGGAGAGATAAATAAATGGAAAGAGAAACGATAGAAACAGACGGAGGTATAAAGAGAGATATACCAGTAAGTAAAAGATCGCGAATCATTTTGAGATATTATTAAAAAACTTCTTCCGGATAGTATTAAATCATAAGATTACGACCTGTGAACCTCAAGGTAGTCTTTCTTTCTTACACAGGCATAGTGCATAAGTTGACTTGATCACCTTCCAATAGATCCGCAGCCTCTTCAATTTAACTAAATTGGTCAGCTCTATTTAACTTGAACATCTTCCAATATTTAAGTGTGTAATTCAAGTACAAATACAATCCGGTCATGAAACGCACACAAACTAACGTAAACTGCGCACACGGCGGAGCCTAAAATGCCTTCGCATGGCCGGAGCCTGAAAAGGGATTAGTCCCTTTGGCCCTACCCAATAGATATACACATGTCGTATCTCTATTAAAATCCATATTTATACCTAGGCTGCCCGTAATTGCTTCAGCAGAGCAGCGTTTATAAAAGGCAGCAGGTGTCTGATAGCATCCCATTGGGCGTGCCTTAAGTTCTATAAAATGCATGTTTTAAGGATATATTTCTATATGTGATATTTCTTAATGATCATCCAAATATCGATACAAATTTTGACGTCTATCCGCCTGTCCATTTGCTATTGAATATAAAATATTGGAATTGCATTTAAATAATATATTCTCTTTGATAGCCCTAGACTAAAAAATATATATAGAAGTCAATTTATAGTAGTATATATCCCTATAACCAGTGATGGCGTGACGTGCTCTTCCATTTCCCGCAGATTTAGAACTAGAATGTCCAGCTATAACGACAAAGTTACTAAGTCGGTAGTTTCTATTAATTTACCAATCATATAGACATATAAGTGACTCTAGGGAAGTGGAGATTTCAATCGAAAATCTAGTTTAAGGGGTGGGAGTCTAAAGTTAATTCAGACTACCTTATAACTCCTTTACTGAAAAGAATTCCACGGTTTCTTTTTTCCTAATTAATTTCTGAAAATTATAATTCAAACCAAAATGAATCTTGTTATTTGTTGGAATATAAATATTTCAAATAATTTGAATTTAGAATATCGAAAAAAAACAAATATTTTTAGTAATACGTAATTCGACATTGAAATATTTTAAAACTATGCAATTCTTAAATATATATTTTTTGAATACTATATATATAAATGTATATATAGACATATTTATAATATATATATATATATATATAATATATATATATAGACATATTTATAAAATAGTTATGGAAAATGTAACTTTTTTATGCTTAAAGTGAATATTGTTTGGTCTAGACGAGCAAAGCTGTCGCTTATCTAAATAATGTCTGCCTAGAGTGAATGTGTATATATCTATGTATAATAAGTATTTAGATATATAATATATAGACAGACATATACATATGTATATGCACGTGACCATCATCGGGCTGGATATAAAGAATGAAGTTTGTTGCTCACTTTTATGGGCAGCCGCATTAACATCAACGTACTCGTTGCCTGCTGGCGAGTCTTTTCAGCCAATTTAAGTGTCTTACAATTTTGCGCATTGTCTCCGTTTTTGTGCGCTTAGATATATATATATATATATATATATATATATATATATATAGCTGGATGTGTGTGTGTGTAGCATGTCATCGCCCATCCGCCGCTCTGTCTGTGGTGCGGGGCTTCTGTCATTGCTAAGCTTAAGTTGTTGCAGCATTTTGTTGTCACTGCTGCCGCTCGGCGCCTGGTTAAAAGCATCTTAGCGCCGGCAAAAGCATATCAACTGCCACGCCACGAGCCCATGGTCCACATCGGACACACACACACATGAGGCAGCAACACGTTGAGCCACAGAGAGAAGAGAGAGTGAGAGAGAAGGAGAGAGTGAGCTCGTTCTAGTCGCAGCAGTCGTAATCTGCTGCGTTTAGTTTATTGCCGGCCATTTGTTAAAACAAAGCGCTGCCAGCGAGAAGAGTTTATGATGCGCTTTGCTTAAAAGTTATTAACTAAATTGTATACGCTTGAAATTGAATGCTGCGCAAGGGCTCTTTGTTTTGGCCGGAAACTTAATCGCTTCAAGTAGGGCGCAGGCGAGCACTCTGCAATCATCGCAGCATCCAAGTGAGACACAAATAAAACCAACAGGAGTAGTAGAAGCCGCAGCAGCTGGATAAGATGTGCCACGGGGCCAGGTGCTTGGGGCACCTCTGAGCGAGCGGCCAGTAGCCAGTAGCCAGTAGCTGTGGGCTCGATAATAAAGCAAAAGTTGCAACACAATATTTCAGTGTCATTAAAAATCCAGAGCGCACTGAAGGGCAGCCACTGGCAGCATCAGCAGCAGCAGGAGCAGCAGCAGCAGCAGCAGCAGCAGCAGCAGCAGCAGCAGCAGCAGCAGCAGCAGCAGCAGCAGCAGCAGCAGCAGCAGCAGCAGCAGCAGCAGCAGCAGCAGCGGCAGCAGGAGGCGTGGCATCAACGCCAAACCATGCATATAAATTGTGTGCAGCGACAGCAGTAAGAAATGGCCAGAGGCAAAGCGAAAAAGTCTCTCGCAAGTTAAGTTAAATATGCAACGTAAGATATAGAGACTCTTTCCCTCTCTATCTCGCGCTCTCTCTCTCTTTCGCTCCACATTTGGAGGTGTCACAAAAATTTCGTTCAATTGGTTTCATATCTCTGGTGTTTTATCTTCAAACTTTTATTTTTTTTTACATGTCTGAAAAGTAATTTTTAAGCCATTTCTAAGACTGCTGCAACAAGGAATGCTCGATACCGAAATACCCTGTAATCTGTAAACTTTTCCTGTTCTTTTTCTTTTTTTTTAATATTTATCAAATATTATGTATATTATATTATATATTATTATATTATTCCATTGGCGAAGCCCCAGTCAAAAATGTAGGTAGCAGGAGGCGGCTGGGTATTGCCGAAGTCGCGTTCCGAATAAATACAGGGCACTGCCCAGATTCAACACCTGCGTATAACGCTCGGCGTAGAATTTTGGGTATCACCGCGTATTACCGGCGGGCCGTGGGTTTGGCGAAGCCCCAGTTAAAATGTATGTGGCAGAAGGCGGCCGGGTAATGCCGAAGTAAAATCAATATCTAATTGATTTTACTATACCTACTTTCAGCTTAAGGACAGACTCTAGCTGAATCCCACACTGAGATATATGTAGCTCTTTATAGCTCAACAGCTATAATAATGTGTAATATACCAAATGTATCAATTCTATATAAATTTACTACAAAACCAATTCATCAGTTATCCGCTCATCAGTATTTGCTGAGTATAGATAAATATCGATCACATGAAATCTGAAGGCATGCAAAATTGTTGAGGTGCCTGACAATATATGAAACTGCCATATATATACTTAAAGGTATTTAACATATGGGCATACATTCAATATCAATTCGCCAAATTGATAGGTCGCAATCCGCTAAAAGTCTTTTATCTATCTATATATAGATATAGTCAAAAGCGAGGCAGTGCAAAATAAGACAAAAATAATTATATTTCAATTTGTCCAATTGCAACTGAAATAGAAATCTAATAATAATTTTTGTATGTTCAAAAAGTAATGCTAATTATTAACAAGAAGAGCATTACATAGAAAGGGAGCCCAATAGCTCCACAAACAATTTCCACTAAGACATTTTATGCTAGGGTCAACATTTCTTCCCACCCTCGAAGCACTCAATTCATTTTCATTTTTCCCTGACCCCTTGTAAATAGGTATAACAGAATTGTTTATCATCTTGTTCAGTTGATTATATTATTTATTTTTAAATAAATCCTAAGCTTCATTTTTTGTTATAACCAAAAACCTGAAGATGTGTCAAAGCACGTTCAAGCTAAATAACTGCTAAATTTTCCAACTTCTATGGCGTAAATCAAAGAAAATGCCACAAAAAAAAAATAAAAAATCAAAGACACATAATTTAAAGTTGACGATACTTTTTGAACACACCTCGTATTTCTTATAATATTTATAAATTAAAATATTTATTTATATTGATTTATATAACAAAATTCTTTTATCCCTGGCTAGAAAATATTATAGCATCTGTTTTCATCTAGCCTTCTCTTTCTATCAATTTTATTATTTTGATGATAGATCTAGTAAATGATTCCGTATTTCTTATAAAATAGATCAATTAAAATATTTTAATTTATATAGAAAATTTCTGTTTATCCCTGGCTACCTTTTTTTTTATGTCATCCACTCTCCTCTTCTATTAAATGAGCACACACACTCTCCCTCTCCCTCTCTCTAACATACCCACAGTAGCAACTGCCATGGGTGGTCAGGGCATGTGGGGGAGAATGTGATAGAGGAGGGAAGCATTTTGTGTGTGCATTAAGCAGTCGCCGCTGCCAGAGCTGCCTAATCGAGCGATTCGTGCAACATGTTGGCCAGGTTGTCGAACATTTTTGCATGTGTCGTTGACATTCTCGCATTTGTGGTTAGCCTTAAGCTCGCTGTGAATTTCAACTTGTTGCTGCCTTTCTCCCTCTCTCTCGCTCTCTGTTTCTCTCTCTTTCTTCGACTACTTCAATTTGTATCGTGTTTGCGCTGAAGGCAGCTGTAGAGAGAGAGAGAGAGTGTTCAGTTGCCTAACAACTGTTCTACAATTGCCCTTTGTCTTACTTTAACTTACACTTTCGCTCATCGAACTTGGGTCGACCGAGATGACCGAGATATAGGGATATAGGATATTCCATTTGAATTGGGAAAATAAATACTTAGTTTTAAGATTTGTATATAATATATTATTAATTCAGCTACATGCTTAGCTGTCGAAAAGACGGAGAGGAAAAAAAATAATAATAATAATGAAAAGATTTATATCTCTTTTTTCACCCGATGTTCTCCATATCCGCCGAGAGATTTGATGAACATCCGAACCCGATTGATGGCATTTACCGTCTCTCTTGCTAGAACTTCGTACGACATGCTCTCTCACCTTCTTGACGAATCTTCCACTTGTATGGTAGCCGAGAAGGCTTGTTCCACTAGGTCTATTAATTTTGCCTTAGCCTTACCCTGCAATGGGCCTCAGTTTCTCAATTGCTTACTCTGCCTCCTGCCAAAATCTTGTATGACGAGAAGGAACTATTGTATAAATATTGTTCGATTTGATTTGCGACTTATCATGTAAGTGGTAGAAAAAAGAAGAAATGGAGAAGAAATTATTATTCAACCCACTCTTAAGAATATTGATAAAAGTAAGTAACTTTACGTTTATAGATCGTTTTGCAGAGGTAAGCCCAGATCTACGAATAAACCGATCTGTCTTTGGTAAACAAAAGTTGTTCTAGATATATAAGCCAACTTTACTCACGACAGAAGAGTATTCATTCCCAACCTATGCATGTTTGTACAGTGTATTTGTCGGTCAGGCATGCCCGACTGAAGCACATTTATCTGTGATGTGCTCTTTTGTTGTGTTGCACCTCACTTTGGGGACTGGCTTGCTGACTTGTTCAGCTCGTTGCTGGGGCGCTCGATTGGCGGATGTGCGCTCTTAGTAGAAATTGCATTTTGAAATTGAGTGCAGGACACTGGGCGCAGGACGAAGGACGCTGGTCGCCGGTCGCCGAACACTGTCCAGGGACTTGGAAGGCGACGCGTTAATATTTCATCTTTCATGCTCACTTGCATTTACACCTACATTGTGGGCAAGACTTGGCTTGGAGGGGGCCCCGAGCTCGAGCGGGTGGCCGAACAATGGCCAGACCCCACGGCGTGTAATCAAAAGAAAACGTTGCCTTCGGCTGCA
The DNA here is from genome assembly GCA_030914385.1 of Drosophila antonietae. Taxonomy (NCBI): domain Eukaryota; kingdom Metazoa; phylum Arthropoda; class Insecta; order Diptera; family Drosophilidae; genus Drosophila; species Drosophila antonietae. The sequence continues at coordinate 6,057 of JAUESO010000087.1, read as the reverse complement.
CGTCGCACATCCCACATCCCACATCGCACATCGCACGTGGGATGTCGGACATCGTTGGACGTTGGACGTCGCAAGTCGCACGTTGACTCTCTGCAGCTTGGCCGTCTTCTTGAGCTTCAGCACGGAGGGCGTTCCTGAGCCAACGACGACCATGACGCCGACACCAGCTGCGAGTTATTTACAGGCAGGCAGGCAGTAGTGGAGGGCCTTTTTTTGTCCATGGACGGCCCGTGAAAGAGCGCCAAAGCAACAGCGCAGGAGCGCGTGGCGGGCAGAAGCCAAAAGAACGTCCTTGTACAGCTCTAACACATCGCCGGAAGCATTTAAATGTGTTTTTGTGTAAGCGTGTATCGTCCGAGCAGCAGCAACCAACAGCCAGCAACCAGCAACTAAAATATTTCCGTTATTAAGCTAAAGAAACACTTAACTTGGCCAGGATCACGTTGGGACGTTGGACAGGTGCGCCGTGCCGAGAGTCTCTACGTCGTATGGCGTATGGGATCTTTGCATCGTAAACAGAAACTGTTATTACACAGAGAGACAGATAGAGAGAGAGAGAGGGAAAGGGAGAGGGAGGGAGAGACATACATGCACACGCACACACATATCCATAAGCTGCTCAGTTTATGTCCGCTTTCTATCCTGAAGCCTTCTCGACCTATGGAAAATTCATTCACAAATAACTTCGATCCCTGGGCCTGAGCTATGGTAATTGAATGTTGTCGTAAAGTGGTTGATAACAGATATGTTGGGATATAAATAATGCAAGAAATCGGACATACATATGTATATAAACCTTGCTTAATAAAGTCACGGAATTGGAAGGATGTACAAAGGAAAACTTTAGCTTAATGCTTTTTTATGTTAGCCCTAGACCTTCCTCAAGACCTAACTCGTCGGCTCTGGAACTAACCCTCCTCCATTTCATGCTCTCCTTTAACACTTAGCTCTGTAATTGTTCTACGAATGTATATTACTTAATTTCTGTTAAGATTAAGTTGCATTAGAGCTGGCTAGACATTCTTCTCTATAAACTTAAGAAGTTAATTTTTGTTCAAGGATTCAAGCATTTCTTTGCATCAGTCAACCTAGAGGGATTGTTGTTGCTGTAAATACCATCAATGATCCTGTTGACGTTGTTACTTTTGTGAGGTGCCCACGATTGTTGTTCCTGCCGTTGTGCAAGCGCCACTGACATTGATGATGATTATTGGGAGTAAATAGAATTGAAACTGTGCCCGCCACTGGCAAAAGCTCGTTTCGGGCTGAGGACACGTGAGCTGCTCCTGCCCTCTACGCATTACCCCCTCCCTATTACCCTCTATTCGCTTCCTGCTGCCCGTGTGTGTTCTACTCTATGTTTATGTCTGTGTGCGTTTGCATAATGCGCGCAAATAAATTGCAAAATCAATTGAGCGGTAAAATAGTTTTCCTAACAACTCGCTGCTTTTGAGTTAAAGCCCTGCCCTTCCTTCAGCTACGGGCACAACATCAGCCTCAGCCCCAGCCTCAGCCTCAGCCTCAGTCTTTGGCATAGCATCAGCTACATCCATAGCTTCAGCCTCTGTCTTCTCAGTCACAGTCACGGCTTTAGTAACTGTCACGCCTATTTGGAACGCCTTCAACTTGAAATTGAAGGATGGAGACAATGTGAATTACAGGGTAGAGCCGCAGCTCCACACAATGAAAACTTTCGTTCGACACACTGGGAACTCGAGGCCATCAAGGCATTCACATGGATAGCACTCCGCTTGCTATGTTAGTGACCCCGTCAATCAGTGAGTGGTCTGAGTAGCAATTTCACAGTAAATATCAAAAACCTGTCATAAAGTCGAATAAAATACTTTGCATATTTATGATGAGAGAAAGACAACAATTTATCATTTATCGTTCAGTCGTGGGAACAATGCGATTTGCAGTGTGCGAAAACGATTGCGACGCCGTGCAATTGATTCAATTATTTATAAAAAATACTAAAGACTGTAATAAAACGAAAACAATTCTTAAATATTAATAAATATATATTCTACAGTATTTATTTGAACAGCGCATATTAATTGTTGTTGCGAAAAACAAAGCACGTATCATGAAAAAGTTTTATATTATTCAAGTTCATAAATTGATTTCTTTTATTTGCATTGAGTAACACACAGGGAAAGAATAACCCGCTGTGGGTATGCTGAAAGCTAAATACCCTGTAAATGTCTAGAAACCGAAGAATGATTTATAATTTAAATTGGAAATTCCTCTCTACATATACATAGTGAGTGAAAGAGAGAAAGAGAGAGAGAGATAGATAGAGAGAGAGAGAGAGAGAGAGAGAGAGAGAGAGAGAGAGAGAGAGAGAGGGAGAGAGAGGAGAGTCTACTCACCTATCGCAAACGAATTCAATACAGAATTTGTCATTCCCTTGGCCGAGCTCCTGTTGGATGATGAGTGCCACGCAGCTGCAATAATAAAGATACCAATATCCTTTTATGCAATCAGACAAACAAGGACGCTCTTCGTAGCTGTAGCTAAAGAGCTGAGCTATCAGCTGAGAGGCGTTTAGAGCAGGAGGCCAAGCTATTGAGTTGCACTGAGATACAATTGCAGGACTCTTAAAAACCCTTGTATCCAGCTGAAGGCGAACATCAACTTCAGATGTAACTGCTTGACGTGGTTTTTATATCATCTTCAGCGCGTAAGCAAATACTTGGGAATTGGGCCAAGTGAATTGAGTGGGGGAGTAGCACCCATTATATATCGTGAGATCGTTGGGAGTAGCTGAAAATGAATGTGAATGAAATATGAATGGGAGCAGCTCCCCATAGGCATAGGGGGAACTCTATTTGCTCTAAGGTTATTCAATATTTGATACTCATTCTCAATATCTGGCAGTAATTCCAAGTGATTTCGGTAGGGGCTAATGCCATTGTCTTATAATACCCATTACACATTGGGAACTCAAGATTCCGTTAAGATTCATTTTATGCATTTAGAATTTCGATTTCAGAAAGCAAAGTTTAAGCTTTAAGTGTATTCTATAGCATTGAAGTAGTTCCAACCGAATTGCTTAGGGCGTCGCACCCATTAGACCCGTTAGGTTCTTAGATCATAAAACTCATCGGATTGGAGCTCTAATTAATTTGGGTTATTTAAAGGCGAATTTTTAACTTTCAATGAAATATCTTGATATGGAATGAGCTTTTAATGCCAATGTTAAATGAGCAGGAAGCCATACTTCACCTTAATGATAATCTGAGATTCTTTATCTTAACTATAAAATATCCCAAGGTCAACTTTAAAGATCTTAAGCAGATTGAATTCCATATTGTGAAATGTGGAGCGCAAACCAAATTGTCTTGTATTGATATAAAGCCAAGAGAAACTTGAAGGAATGTTTCTTATAAACTCCGTTTATATGAGCTTTCCATAGATTTGGACTATAGCCAAAATGAGTTTAATATTCCCTGTATTATAATTTCCTTTTTTAAAGATTTCCCATTTCCATCTCTGTAGTCAATATTTCTTTAAGAATAGATTATATCTGTCAGAATTTACTACTAATTCTAATTCTCTTGTGAAAAATCGCCTAAGCATTTGCTATTGGAAAATGGAAAACACATTTTCTTTTTTGGTGGGTATAAATGCAGCGCTTACAAGCTTCAGTATACTCGATTTGAGCTAACGCTTAATAGATATCTAAGTCCCGTTATATAGTATATGCCTCTGGGGCCAGAGGGTAGTCGATTTTCGATACATTTTTTGCCGTTTCGCCTGGCTGGCTCTCTGGCATGCAGCAGTCGTGCTCTGCCGTGCCGTGCCGTGGCTGTTCGTTCAGTTTCCGAATTCAATTTTTATACGCTGGTAACTTTTAAAATTTCTAATTAATTTGGCAGGTATCGAATGTTGTTACTACATGCTACCTACAAAAGGTTGTCCGAATATAAAAACAGCAGCATTCCCTGCACACCAAAATACACATTTATATATGTGTATGTGTATGACCGTAAATATATATATATAGTCGTATACACAGGGACTGGCAGGAAGTCATTGACGTGCAACAAAGTTCGGCTCTGGCTGGCAGCCATGGCGTATACGCAACGTACACTGGCGGCTGCACTTTACAGTTAATCGTAAAACAAAATGAAAAGCGAAAACAATAAACTGAAATTCAATTTTCGCATTGTAAAACATAATTTTCTACAACTTTACGTCAGCTGGCCTTTCGCATTGGGCACGCCTCGGCTAAAAGGTAGTTAATATTTGCCGTCTACATGAGACCTGTTTTGCTTTTATTTAGCTTGTTGTTCGTTTTCTTGCTTCAGCTCTCCTGCTGCTGTTGCTCGTTGCTCCTGCTCCTGCTGCTGCTGCTGCTGCTGCTTCTCCTCCTCCTGCTGCTGCTCCTGTTGTTCCACCGTTACATTCCACTTGAGTTGCGAGTTGTTTTTGCTCGGTGCTTCCTGTTTTGAAATTTATGGCGCCGTCGTCGCCAGCGCGGCCGTCGACTTCGCATGAGTTATGCGAGTTGCATTTCTACTGGCTCGACCAGTCAGGTCTGGCCCTGGTCCTGGTCCTGGTCCTGGTCCCGAACCCGGTCCTGGCCGGGGGTCCAGAACCTCTTGTCCACGTTAAGTGTTAAATTATTTTATGTTCATGTGCACCTATATCAGTATGTAGATGTCAGACAGCCAGCCCGACCCCTCTTAATTATGAACGGCTATTTTAACTAACACGTTAGACAGCGAATGCTCGTTTTTTCTTTCTTTCTTTCTATTCGTTTTTATTTTGTATTCTGTATTTTGTATTCGACAATAATCAACTTAACACCAACAGACTGTTGTTGCTATTCTATTCATTTGCTGCCAAGAACGCGACTTTCGACTCTCATATGGTTAGTGTTCGGTTTTCTGTTCTGTTCGCTGCAGCGAAATGTGGAGCACACGCGGCTGGGCTGATTGCAAATTTCTTCCTGGTAGGGGCGTTCTTCTGTTTCTTTTTTATCGGACATACATATCAAATCGTTCACTTCTCTCTATATATATAACAGCAACAACACTAGGAACTAGTTCCGCTCTACCTGCCTCACTCTACCCCCTCTCTCCCTCGGTCCACCTTTTAGTGGGTTCAGCGGGACGGGCAGCGATGGCGCCTTCGCCTCCTGCGCGTCCATGGACTGCGGCCCACAGGGTCTCTGGCAATCGCCGTCGTTGCTGCCGCTAATGTAATTGCTTCGTCTTCGGTTAAGTGCCTGGCGCTAATGCGATTCCGATTGCGAGACCTATCCCAAATCCAATTCCAAAGCCGCTCCGGACGTTGTCGCTGCACGTAGGGGTGGCTCGAGCTGGTGTCGAAGTAGAAGCTGCCCTGGATTCGACGGCGTGAGTGAATGCCGAAAATGGCCCGCCGATTGTTATCGCAACGTCCAGCGCGATAGTCACGATAACTATCGCACTCGTAGCCAATGAAGGGATATTGCGGATCCATGCTCTGCCTAAAGAATATGGCCGCCGCCGAGTGACTGCAGGCAATGGGATCTGAGGGAGAAGGGAATATGATCTATTGGCTTTCCGACCTCTCTCTTTCTCTCACAGTGATGGCTCACTCACTTGTGTTCTGCATATCGCGCAGATTCATAAACATCAGACAGTTGCTCTGGGGAGCTCGTCCGCCATTTGGATAGAAGTCCGCATGGCCACACTTCAGACTCGTGCCCAGCGTACCGCCCGAGGTATGCAGCACCTGCACGAACTTCGCGTCCGTCTTGTCCAGCCTGTACTTGGGATGGACGTCGGCGGGCAATGTGAACAGCGGCCCAGCCGGATCCAAGCCAATGATCTGCTCCACCTGACCCCCCAGCACGGCGCCCGCATAGCCAGCCGCATGGGCGCCCAGGCTATAGCCCGCCAAGGTGACGTTCTGTCGATTGAAATGACGCGGTCGCATTTCCTCCAGGGCAATGATAATGCCAGCCACTGTCAAGCCAACGTCAAATATGGACATCGAGGCGCTCTTATAGTCATTCTGCGATAGGTTACCCCAGTCCACGACACACACATTGTAGTCCTCATC